>WNWK01014017.1:0-53031 GCA_009830355.1 Cherax destructor
AGGGCTGAAGAGGGGTTTTGAGGTGGTTTGGTCATTTAGAGAGAATGGATCAAAGTAGAATGACTTGGAGAGCGTATAAATCTGTAGGGGAAGGAAGGCGGGGTAGGGGTCGTCCTAGAAAAGGTTGGAGGGAGGGGGTAAAGGAGGTTTAGTGGGCGAGGGGCTTGGACTTCCAGCAAGCATGTGTGAGCGTGTTAGATAGGAGTGAATGGAGACGAATGGTTTTTGGGACATGACGAGCTGTTGGAGTGTGAGCAGGGTAACATTTTGTGAAGGGATTCAGGGAAACCAGTTAATTGATTTAGTTGGACTTGAGTCCTGGAAATGGGAAGTACAATGCCTGCACTTTAAAGGAGGGGTCTGGGATAGTGACAGCTGGGAGGGACTATTCTCAGCTGTTGTATCTGAGGGCCTCTGCAAAGACAGTGATTATGTATGAGTGTGGTGAAAGTGTTGAATAATGATGAAAGTATTTTCTTTTTGGGGATTTTCTTTCTTTTTGGGTCACCCTGCCTTGGTGGGAGACGGCCGACTTGTTGAAAAAAAAAAAAGTCTATAAGCCATTAGATTAAGCTGCTCTAATGCCATGACATGTCAGTGGCTCCCTTGCACTTCAATTTATGATTGTAATAACAAAACCTATGTAAACTTGTATTTGTATCGTTATAGGCTATGAATACAAATTATAGGTAAGAGTCTGTTTAACCTTAGTACCTCAGTTTAACATACTAAAAGAGGGAAGATGGTATCCAATATTAAAAACAGAAAAAATACTATAATACTGTGTACCATGCATACTCTAGTAAAGGCTGAGGTTTGATAATATTTTGTGGTTTTTATTTGCACTTGTCAGGCTCTAGGGAACCCTATTTGGACTCCAGAACAGCCCTAACCAGGCTCCATGGAGCCTGGGTCAGGGTTAGATTAATTAATTCAGAAATAATAGACAAAATCCGTTGGTTATGGACTTGTTCATTACTGTTTCTATTCTAGCAAAATAATCTCGCTTATTAATCATTTCTGGCCACTTTCTTTTCCCAATTAGCCCATTAAATCAAGTGAATGGGTTGAAACTCACTGTCTAGTAACTTCAGGATTAGTAGCCTTTGCACTTTAACCTACCACATAGCAGAAGGTACTATTGTTCACTTAACTGCCTCACCTTTGTACATTAGAAAAATAAAATTATCTAGATCCTAAGTTCTCCATGGAAGAGTCGAACAGAATTCTTCCTCTGTAAGCTATGCATGTCGTAAGAGGTGACTAAAATGCCAGGAGCAAGGGGCTAGTAACCCCCTTCTCCTGTATATATTACTAAATTTAAAAAGAGAAACTTTTGTTTTCCTTTTTGACTAAAGTTTTTCTTTTTGAGTCACCCTGCCTCAGTGGGATATGGCTGGTTTGTTGAAAGAAGAAGTTCTTAAGTAGTGTGTATGCATTAGGATTAGTTTGCCCAAAATGCACCACATGTTAGTGGCTTTCTTTGATGCTTAACAATAGCTTATTACATGTAAACTACATTTTGTAATACTGCAGAAAGAAATAAAATTTGTTAAGATGCCAACAATAGTTATTTTAAAATTGTTAGACTCACTCCATTTGAATTGTTACCTTTGTTTATCATAAATTTTTACCCATGCTTATATACTGCATATTGTATTTTCAGAATCCAAAAGATGAGCAGTGGAACAGAGCAATGGATTATATTGGTGCAGTGTCAGAACTGAATTATCTTAGCCAGATTGTCATTATGCTCTATGAAGATCCTACTAAGGATCCCTCCTCAGATAGTAGGTAAGTCACAGGGCCCATCCTCAGATAGTAAGTAAGTCACAGGGCCCATCCTCAGATAGTGGGTAAGTCACAGGACCCATTCTCAGATAGGTAAGTCACAGGACCCATCCTCAGATAGTAGGTAAGTCACAGGACCCATCCTCAGATAGTAGGTAAGACACAGGACCCATCCTCAGATAGGTAAGTCATGGGACCTATCCTCAGATAGTAGGTAAGTCACAGGGCCCATCCTCGGATAGTAGGTAAGTCACAGGATCCATCCTCAGTGGGTAAGTAACAGGACCCATCCTCAGATAGTAGGTAAGTCACAGGACCCATCCTCAGATAGTGGGTTAGTCACAGTACCCATCCTCAGATAGGTAAGTCAGAAGACCCATCCTCAGATAGTAGGTAAGTCACAGGACCCATCCTCAGATAGTGGGTAAGTCACAGGACCCATCCTCAGATAGTAGGTAAGTCACAGGACCTATCCCCAGATAGGTAAGTCACAGGGCCCATCCTCAGATAGTAGGTAAGTCACAGGACCCATCCTCACATAGTAGGTAAGTCACAGGACCCATCCTCAGATAGTGGGTAAGTCATAGGACCCATCCTCAGATAGTAGGTAAGTCACTGGACCCATCTTCAGATAGGTAAGTAACAGGACCCATCCTCAGATAGATAAATCACAGTAGGTAAGTCCTCAGCAGGTCAGTCACTGCACCCATCTTTGGATAGTAGATGAGTTACAGGACCCATCCTCAGTAGGTGAGTCACAGGACCCATCCTCAGTAGGTGAGTCACAGGACCCATCCTCAGTAGGTGTCACAGAACCCATCCTCAGTAGGTGAGTCACAGGATCTATCCTCAGTAGGTGTGTCACAGGATCCATCCTCAGTAGGTGAGTCACAGGACCCATCCCTAGTAGGTGTGTCACAGGACCCATCCTCAGTAGGTGTGTCACAGGACCCATCCTCAGTAGGTGAGTCACAGGACCCATCCTCAGTAGGTGTGTCACAGGACCCATCCTCAGTAGGTGAGTCACAGGACCCTTCCTCAGTAGGTGTGTAACAGGACCCATCCTCAGAAGATGTGTCACAGGACCCATCCTCAGTAGGTGTGTCACAGGACCCATCCTCAGTAGGTGAGTCACAGGACCCATCCTCAGTAGGTGAGTCACAGGACCCATCCTCAGTAGGTGTGTCACAGGACCCATCCTTAGTAGGTGAGTTACAGGACCCATCCTCAGTAGGTGAGTCACAGGACCCATCCTCAGGTGAGTCACAGGACCCATCCTCAGTAGGTGTGTCACAGGACCCATCCTCAGTAGGTGTGTCACAGGACCCTTCCTCAGTAGGTGTGTCACAGGACCCATCCTCAGTAGGTGTGTCACAGGACCCATCCTCAGTAGGTGTGTCACAGGACCCATCCTCAGTAGGTGTGTCACAGGACCCATGCTCATTAGGTGAGAGTCACAGGACCCATCCTCAGTAGGTGTGTCACAGGACCCATCTTCAGTAGGTGTGTCACAGGACCCATACTCAGTAGGTGAATCACAGGTCCCTTCCTTAATACAGTCATCCCTTTGTTTTCGATTGTCCCAGTTTTCGCCGATTTTGGTTTTCGCCGACTTTTTTCGGGGAAAATTTGTCTCAGTTTTCGCCGATTGTTTTAGTTTTCGCCGACCGTATGGGACCTGTCCACCAGTGCCGCGCACATACAAAGGCCGTAGGCCCGCCACCCACGCACCTCCAACGCACATTGTCACGCAGTCTAGCATTGTTTATGCTTGAGTGAACATCACCCCAGGAGTTCATACAAAACATTTATTAACAATTCATTCTTTTTGGCCCTTGATTATTGTGTGTGACTACTAAATAAGTTACCATGGGCCCAAAGAAAGCTCCTAGTGCTAGTTCTTTGGTAAAGAAAGTGAGGAACACTGTAGAAATGAAGAAAGAAATAATAGAAAAATATGATAGTGAAAGTGAGAAACACGATGGAGTTTAAGAGTGTAGCAGGCATGCAGGGAGTGTAGCATGCATGCAGGGAGTGTAGCAGGTATGCAGGGAGTGTAGCATGTATGCAGGGAGTGTAGCATGTATGCAGGGAGTGTAGCATGTATGCAGGGAGTGTAACAGGTATGCAGGGAGTGTAGCAAGTATGCAGGGAGTGTAGCATGTATGTAGGGAGTGTAGCATGTATGCAGGGAGTGTATCAGGTATGCAGGGAGTGTAGCATGAATGCAGGGATTGAAGCATGTATGCAGGGAGTGTAGCAGGTATGCAGGGAGTGTAACATGTATGCAGGGAGTGTAACATGTATGCAGGGAGTGTAACATGTATGCAGGGAGTGTAACATGTATGCAGGGAGTGTAGCATGTATGCATGGAGTGTAACAGGTATGCAGGGAGTGTAGCAGGTATGCAGGGAGTGTAGCATGTATGCAGGGAGTGTAGCAGGTATGCAGGGAGTGTAACATGTATGCAGGGAGTGTAGCATGTATGCAGGGAGTGTAACATGTATGCAGGGAGTGTAACATGTATGCAGGGAGTGTAGCATGTATGCATGGAGTGTAACAGGTATGCAGGGAGTGTAGCAGGTATGCAGGGAGTGTAGCATGTATGCAGGGACTGTAGCAGGTATGCAGGGAGTGTAACATGTATGCAGGGAGTGTAGCATGTATGCAGGGACTGTAACAGGTATGCAGGGAGTGTAACATGTATGCAGGGAGTGTAGCATGTATGCAGGGAGTGTAGCATGTATGCAGGGAGTGTAACAGGTATGCAGGGAGTGTAGCAGGTATGCAGGGAGTGTAGCATGTATGCAGGGAGTGTAGCAGGTATGCAGGGAGTGTAACATGTATGCAGGGAGTGTAGCATGTATGCAGGGAGTGTAACAGGTATGCAGGGAGTGTAGCAGGTATGCAGGGAGTGCATGTATGTAGTGAGTGTAGCATGTATGCAGGGAGTGTAGCAGGCAGGGAGGGAGTGTAGCAGGCAGGGAGGGAGTGTAGCAGGCATGCAGGGAAGTGACCCCGGATAAGGACTTGGTACCTAAATTCCTTATGGAAGGGGATTCCCCTTCCAAAAAATAGGGTCTCTTCCCTCTCCCCTCCTCCCTCTCTTCCATTTTGCAACATCAGTCTTCAATAAAGGTAAGTGCCACATAGAGTTCATTCATTTGTGCATGTAAATCTATCTTTAAGGCCCCCCAAAAATTTTTTTTTCCAAACTTCTGGGTTTCTGGAACGGATTAATTGATTAATTGCACTATATCATTCTCTTATCTACCCTTATCTCACCTATGGAATCTGTGCATGGGGCTCAACAACATTAAATCACCTTAGACCACTCATAACCCAGCAAAAGGCTGCAGTCAGGATGATAACAAATTCCCACTCTAGACAGCATACTCCACCTATATTCAGAACCTTAAAACTACTCACCATAAAAAATATTCATACCTATTCATGTGCCTTCTACATACATAAAACTCTACATGCTAATATTAACCCTGCGCTCAGAATTCTCCTCAACAACTTTAATAGGTCCCACGAACATGACACAAGACACAGATCACTATTTGACATACCCCGAGTCCATACTAACCAATGTAAAAATTCTATGCACATAAAGGGCCCCAAAATCTGGAATTCATTACCAGTAAATATCAAGTTAACCTTGTCGGAAAATCAATTCAAGACTCTTCTCAAAAGTCACCTACTCACCCTATACTAAATACTCATACTGTAACAAACTTCCAAACCCAATATTATTTTACTTAAGAAGATCTCATTTTGATATGTTCATCCTCCTTAACACTTGTTGCAATCTCATATCATCATATTGTCATTTAAAATCTTATAGTATCATCATTTTCTTAATTTGAAATAAAATATATACCTAGATGAAACTCTAAAAACTATTTCTAGTATTGTTATTATACTAGTATAGCATCAACATACTGTAATTTAAAATAAATTCTACAACTAGATTAAACTCAACCAATTTCTCTTGTATTGTCTTTAAATAGTATGTATAACCATTTAATAATTTAAATAATATAGAACTAGAATAAACTCAATCAATTTCTTTAGCATTAAGTACTTAGTGAATAAGTCTTTAGAATAAACTGCCCCTAATGTCATGGCATGCCAGTGGCTCTCCTTGCATTACAGTTTTATAATTGTATTATATTTGTAACTACCAATAACATTGTACACTTGTAACATGCATTGAAATAAAAATTATTATTATTATTATTATTATTATTATTATTATTATTAATTGAATTTTCATTATTTCTTATGGGGAAAATAGTTTTGGTTTTTGCCGATTTTGGTTTTAGCCGATCCATCTTGAACGGTTTAAAATCAAAAACCGAGGGATGACTGTAGGTGTGTCACAGGACCCATCCTCAGTAGGTGTCACAGGACCCATCCTCAGTAGGGGAGTCACAGGACTTATCCTCAGTAGGTGTGTCACAGGACCTATCCTCAGTAGGTGAGTCACAGGACCCATCCTCAGTAGGTGTGTCACAGGACCCATCCTCAGTAGGTGTGTCACAGGTCCCTTCCTCAATAGGTGTGTCACAGGACTCGTCCTCTGTAGGTATCACAGGACCCATCCTCAGTAGGTGTGTCACAGGACTCATCCTCAGTAGGTGAGTCACAGGACCCATCCTCAGTAGGTGTGTCACAGGGCCCATCCTCAGTAGGTGTGTCACAGGACCCATCCTCAGTAGGTAAGTCACAGGACCCATCCTCAGTAGGTGAGTCACAGGACCCATCCTCAGTAGGTATGTCACAGGACCCATCCTCAGTAGGTGTCACAGGACTCATCCTCAGTAGGTAAGTCACAGGACCCATCCTCTCATCCATAATAATTGACCCATCTCTCCTCTCATCCATTAGTATTATTATTATTAATTATTAATAGTATTTTTTCTAACCCTTTCACTATAGGTCCCGTAACATTATGGCTTGCAAGCCAGTGTTGGTCCTGTAATACGACACCAAAATTCTAGCGGCTTCCAATCTTGCGGGAGAAAGCTGGTAGGCCTACATATGAGAGAATGGGTCTGAGTGGTCAGTGTGCAGTATAAAAAAATCCTGCAGCATGCAGTGCATAATGAGAAAAAAAAATTCTGACCGTGTTTTTTGTTTAAAATAGCGACTTTGCGGTGTATTTTCATTTGGTATTTATGGTTGTATTCTCATTTTCTTGGTCTCATTTGATACAATGGAAGATATATTACAGAACTAGAGATGATTTTGAATGATTTACTGACTAAAAGTACCTTGAAATTGAACTCAAAGTAGCGAAAATGTTCGATTTTTGCCAATGTTTAAGAGTAAACAAATCACATCATGTGTCCAATACACGTCAACTGTTGGGTCTAATATGCTTTCACAAATGTGCTGATATTATTTGTACCATTTTTGCAATACTGCAGTAGTCTGCATAACAGTAAATCTTCTATTTTTTGTGTGAATAAAAATTCAAAATGGAAAGCAAGTGTAATATAAAAGGCGTGTGGAGACATGACTAATGAACAGAGAAAGTGTTATTTTAGTGCTAGGAATGTTTGCATTGTTAATTCTAGACCCTATTTTGAAATTGGCCTTCCTTGAATTGTGTATGAAATTGGCCAAATGACCAATTTCTGATCACTTTATTGAGTAGCTGAAATCAGTAAATGGTCTGTTTCTTGTACAGTGGACCCCCGAGTTTCGTAAAAACTTCACTCCTGAAGTCTGCTCAAGTGCCATTACCGAACGAATTTACTCCCTTAAGGAAAAATTTCACGTAGGTTAGTCTATTTCAGACCCCCAAAAATACACTTCCACAAGAACTTACAAAATTATACTTACATAATTGCACGATTTCCGGGGTATTCATTAACCGAGGGTCCACTGTACTCAGTTGATAGAACAAAAGGAGTTCTAGCAAAATAACTATGAGTTTGGTTGACTGGAACAATGAAATTGGCCAAAAATAGGGCTCAAAGTGGGCAAAATTGCCGATGAGTAAATATCGCTGAGACCACTAACTTCGTGAGAGCGTTTTTCTGTAAGTTTTCCATCAAATTTCGTACTTTTGGTGTCATTACCATCGGGAAAAGATTCTTTATCATTTCCCACCGAGGCAGGGTGACCCAAAAAGAAAGAAAAAAATTTCATCATTCAACACTTTCACCATCACTCATACATAATCACTGTCTTTGCAGAGGCTCTCAGATGGGACAGTTTAGATGCCCCTCCAAACTGCCAATATCCCAAACTCCTCCTTTAAAGTGCACCCATTGTACTTCCCATTTTCAGAACTCAAGTCCGGCTAACCGGTTTCCCAGAATCCCTTCACAAAATATTACCCTACTCACACTCCAACAGCTCGTCAGGTCCCAAAAACCATTTGTCTCCATTCTCTCCTATCTAACACACTCACACACGCTTGCTGGAAGTCCAAGCCCCTCGCCCACAAAACCTCCTTTACCCCCTTTCTCCAACCTTTTCGAGGACAACCCCTACCTCGCCTTCCTTCCCCTACAGATTTATACGCTCTCCAAGTCATTCTACTTTGTTAAATATATTAAAATTATTATTTGGTGTTGTTACACAGTGGAAGAAGCTTATCCCACACAAGGGAGAGCTAAGATAGCAGCGAGGCTCAGGGCTCCATTGTTCACATGCATCTAATACTGTCCCTACCATGTGCTGTGTTGATACATACCTCCCACATCAACTGCTCATTCACCCCCATGGCCACACCCTCACTGTACACCCAGCAACAACTTCCCTGCCCACAACTCCTACCCATACCACCTGCCCCTATAAATTCCCCACAGCCACGTGCCTTCACCCATACCATGCCTCTAACTCATTCCTGCCTCTCTCACTATACCTCCCGCCCCTATAATTTCCCCACGGTCACACACCTTCACACACACACACACACCATTCCAACCAGTAACCTCCCCCCACACAACTCCCTCACAGCGACATGCCTTCACAGATCACCCACAGCATCCAAACCAACAACCTACCCCCACACAATCCACCAATACAATATCATCCCCCCTTGGCCATACACTCACACCTATATCATTCCCTTACAATCACCATTCTTTCATGGCCACACATATTCCCTATGACCTCACCTGCACACCTTAATTGGCCTTTCTCCCGTAAATCAATGAAGATTCCCAGCGGGACTTCTTTATTCTCAAGAGCGGTGTATATTAGTTCTAGCATGTGTATAATAGCATCATTTGTGTTTTTATTAGTCCTGAATCCAAACTGACAGGGGTTGAGTATGTTGTGTGAGACGAGATAGGAATAGATCTGTCTATGAATTAATTTTTCAAAGATTTTAGAGAGCAGAAGTAAGTTAGATATTGGTCTATAGTTATTCAAGTCTGCTTGATCTCCTCCTTTGTGGATTGGGGTGACCCTCGCTAATTTAAGAATTGATGGGAAGGTGGAGGTTTCGATGGATTTGTTAAAGAGTGTTGCAATTATTGGTGATAGTACTTGATAAGCTTTTTTGTACGTAAAAGATGGTAAGTTATTTATATCTCCTGCCTTGATTTTAAGGGTGTTGATGATGAGTGAGACTTCTGTTGGGGTGGTTGGAGCTAGGAATAGTGTATTCGGGTAGATGCCCATGAGGTAGTCTGAGGGAGGGGTGTTTGAGCTTGGGATCTTACTCGCTAGATTCTTTCCTATGGTGGAGAAGAAAACATTGAGTCTGTTTGCTGTTTCAGTTGGTTGGAGCCGGGGTTCATCTGATTTAGTTAATTTGATTGTTTTATTTTTGGATATCGTTTTAGTTCCTAGAATTTCAGGGTTTTCCAGGTCTTTTTGATATCACCTTTTATGTTATGTAATCTGTTCTCATAATACAATTTTTTTGACCTTCTTATCAGGCTGGTAAGGATTGACGAGTAACGCTTAGAGTGGTCTCTGGTTATTTGACCCATTCTGTACTGTTTTTCATATAGGTTGTTTTGTGTTAATGGATTTAAGGATGCTGGGTATTAGCCAGGGACTATTCAGTCTCTTTGCTGTGATCTGTTTATTTTTTTTAGGGTAATGTTTGTTATAGAGGTAATGGGTTTTTTAGAAAATTATTAATACATTCATCAGTACATATCTGAATATGATTCTATCTTGTTATGCAAGTCTATGTTAATCATAGCTGTTATAAAGTTATTAACAGCTGTCTCGTTAGGTAGTCTGAAGGTAACTATAGTAGTGTCTAGGGTCAATTTACCTAGGCAGGTTTTGAGAAAGATAGGGTAGTGGTCTGTGGTGTTGTCTGTGATTATGCCTGATTTTAAATGGGATATGGTGTTAGTCCAGATGTGGTCTAATAAGGAGATACTAGTCTCAGAGATTCTTGTACGTTTTGTTATTGTTGGTAGCAACAAGCAGTTGCTCATAGTGTGGCTGTGTAACCAGGAATGGCATAGACATCTGTAGTACCAGGCTTTAGCCAGGTTTCAGTGAGTGTGTTGATTGACATACTGGTCTGCAGGGAATTGAGTAATGCTGTGAGGTAATCATAATGTTTACTCAATGATCTGACATTGTAATTAAAGATGGTAATGTTATTGTTTGCTCTGAGTAATGTCTTTGCTTGGTCTGCTGTATAATAATTACAGTTGCTGTTTGATGCATGTGAGTCATTTAATAAAAGTTTGTAATCATATGATTGAGTGTGATTCTACAATTTGACTTTTGTTAAACTTAATATTATGATACTAAACTTATTTATCTTACTAGCTAATGGATTGCTTCAAGTAGTTTAAAAAAAAAGTTAAAGAGATACAGTTAACTCCTAATATGGTACAATTTGATGAATTAATATTGGACAGTTTGACAAGGTTGTTGATTTAGAAAAGAAATTTACTGAACACAGTAATATTGCTTGGTACTAGAAGTGATAATTTAAAGTTAATAGTCTGTAGGTAATGGTAGTTAAAAGAAAAAGTAATGAAAGCAAAATTAATACAGTGGACCCCCGAGTTTCGGTTATAATTCATTCCAGAAGGCTGCTCAAGTGCCATTACCGAATGAATTTACTCCCTTAAGGAATAATGTCAAGTAGGTTAGTCCATTTCAGACCCCAAAAATACACTTACAAAAGCACTTACAATATTACACTTACATAATTGTTCGATTTCCTAGGTGACCGAAACTCGGGGGGTCCACTGTAGTTTATAAATAGATTAAAATAAGTAATTATATAATACAGGGATATTGCTAACTCTTATTATGGCACAAGTATGACAATATAACTTGCACTGGTTATCTGTTCTATAATAGTCAACCCCCGGTGCTCGACGGCGTCGGAGCTCGGCCAAATCGGTGTTCAACGGGTTTTTTACAATATTTTTCCCTCGGTATTAGGCGGCCGCTTGGAGTTGGGCGAGTTACCTATCCGTCCCAGACGCGTACGCGTGGGGCCGTGGCCCAGCTGGGCGCCTAGGCACTCAGTGTGCTATTGTTTACAAGCGAGCGACCACTACCCACGCACCACCCACGCATTCATACCAAATATATTGTCATTATTCCAGTGTTTTTTGTGCTTGCAACTGCTAAATATGCCACCATGGGCCCCAAGAAAGTTCCTAGTGCCAAGCCTGTGGTAAAGAATGTCAGAAATACGGTAGAATTGAAGGAGATGATAGCAAAATATGAAAGTGGAGTGCGTGTCACTGAGCTGGCCAGGCTCTATGGCAAATCCCATTCAACCATCTCTTCCATTTTGGTCAAGAGAAAGGAAATCAAGGATGCTGTTGTTGCAAAAGGTGCAAGTATGGTCACAAAACAGAGATCTCAAGTCCTGGAACAAGTGGAAACTTTGTTGTTGGTGTGGATCAACGAGAAACAGTTAGCAGGAGATAGTGTTACGCAGGCAATAATATGTGAAAAAGCAAGGCAGTTGCATGATGATCTCGTCAAGAAAATGCCTGCAACGAGTGCTGAAGTAAACGAATTTAAAGCCAGCAAAGGCTGGTTTGACAGATTTAAGAAGCGAAGTGGCATACATAGTGTTGTGAGGTATGGTGAGGCAGCCAGTTCTGACAAAAGTGCAGCTGAAAAATATGTTCAGGAATTCCAGGGGTACATAGAGGCTGAACAATTCCAACCCCAACAAGTGTTCAATTGTGACGAAACAGGCCTGTTTTGGAAGAAAATGCCCAACAGGACCTTCATTACACAGGAGGAAAAGGCACTCCCAGGACATAAGCCTATGAAAGACAGGCTAACTCTCATGATGTGTGCTAATGCCAGTGGTGATTGCAAAGTGAAGCCTTTACTGGTGTATCATTCTGAAAATCCCCGAGTGTTTGGCAGATGCGGTATCACCAACTCTAATTTGTGTGTGATGTGGAAGTCTAACAAAAAGGCATGGGTCACTAGGGAAATTTTTCTTGATTGGTTCAAAAACGTGTTTGGCCCCAGTGTGAAGAAATATCTCGAGGAAAATAATTTGCCACTTAAGTGCCTCCTGATAATGGACAATGCTCCTGGTCATCCTCGAGACTTGGCAGAGGAAATTGTGCAGGGCTGTGAGTTCATCAAAGTGAAGTTCTTGCCCCCTAATACCACTCCTCTCCTCCAGCCCATGGACCAGCAGGTCATTTGGAACTTTAAAAAACTCTACACCAAAGCAATGTTTCAAAAGTGCTTTGATGTGACCACAGACATGGATATGACCCTAAAAGAGTTTTGGAAAGATCATTTTCATATCCTGCATTGTGTAAAGCTTATAGGTAAGGCTTGGGAGGGAGTGACTACCAGGACTTTGAACTTTGCCTGGAGAAAATTGTGGCCAGACTGTGTCCTAGATTTTGAAGGTTTTAGGGCTGAGCCTCAGAACCCTGAGCCTGAGCCTGTTGTGCAAGAAATTGTGGAACTGGGCAAGTCCATGGGGTTGGAGGTGAGTGGTGAGGATGTGGAACAGTTGGTGGAGGAGCACAATGAAGAGCTAACCACTGAAGATCTGCAAGAGCTTCAACAGCAACAACAGACCACAGTTCAGGAAAATGGTCCAGAGGGGGAGGAGGTGGAACCGAGATGGAAGAAGGTGCCTTCTTCAAAAATTAAGGAGATTTGTGCCCAATGGACTAATGTGCAAACATTTATGTATGATTATCATCCTAACCAAGATGTTGCAGGCCGTATATGCGACATGTTTAATGACAATGTCTTGTCACATTTTAGGGACATTTTAAAGAACCGCCAGACACAGAGCTCCCTGGACAGATTTTTGGTTAGAGAGGGGTCCAGTGACTCTCAACCTGGTCCTAGTGGCATTAAAAGAAAAAGAGAAGTAACCCCAGAAAAGAACTTGGTACCTGCAGTGTTAATGGAAGGGGATTCCCCTTCCAAACACTAGCATACTACTCCACCTTCTCCCCTCCTCCTGTCTTCCACACATCAACAACTCTTCAATTAATGTAAGTGACATGTTATTGTACTATTTATTTCTTAATTTTTTATAAAATTGTGTTTAATTTAATGTCAAAAAGTTCTAAAAAAAAAATTATTTTAATACTTTTGGATGTCTGGAACGGATTAATTTTATTTCCATTATTTCTTATGGGGAAAATAGAATTGGAATTCGACCAAACCGGTAGTCAACGGGCCCTCTGGAACGGATTACCGACGAGAACCGGGGGTTGACTGTAATAGTTTATAATAGTAGGCAAGTAATGGTAAATTAAAAAAATAAAAATAAAAAGTAAAAAATAAAAAGAGGGTTAGTTAGAATTTATTGTGATATGATTATGGGGAATTAAATACAAAATGGGAGTTGACACAGTTACTTTTTGCTGATGATACTGTGCTTATGGGAGATTCTAAAGAAAAGTTACAAAGGTTAGTGGACGAGTTTGGGAGGGTGTGTAAAGGTAGAAAGTTGAAAGTGAACATAGATAAGAGTAAGGTGATGAGGGTATCAAACGATTTAAATAAAGAAAAATTGGATATCACATTGGAGAGAGGGATTATGGAAGAAGTGAATGTTTTCAGATATTTGGGAGTTGACTTGTCAGCGGATGGGTTTATGAAGGATGAGGTTAACCATAGCATTGATGAAGGAAAAAAGGTGAGTGGTGTGTGATGTGGCTGTGGAGACAAAAAACGTTATCCATGGAGGCAAAGAAGGGAATGTACGAAAGTACAGTGGACCCCCGGTGTTCGTCCTGCTCAAAACAGGCCCTTTTATGTAAGTTTATTTTTTTAAATGCTTTTATAAGTGTAGTTTTGGGGGTGTAAAAGGACTAGTCTATGTTACATTATTTCTTAAGGGAATAAATTCGGTTGGTAATGGCACTTGAACAGCATTCTGTTACGAAAAATGGACGAACACCGGGGGTCCACTGTATAGTGGTACCAACACTCTTATATGGGTGTGAAGCATGGGTTGCAAATGATGCAGCGAGGAGGCGGCTGGAGGCAGTGGAGATGTCCTGTCTAAGGGCAATGTGTGGTGTAAATATTATGCAGAAAATTCAGAGTGTGGAAATTAGGAGGAGGTGTGGAGTTACTAAAAGTATTAGTCAGAGGGATGAAGAGGGGTTGTTGAGGTTGTTTGGTCATTTAGAAAGAATGGATCAAAGTAGAATGACTTGGAGAGCGTATAAGTCTGTAGGGTAAGGAAGGCGGGGTAGGGGTCGTCCTCGAAAAAGTTGGAGGGAGGGGGTAAAGGACGTTTTGTGGGCGAGGGGCTTGGACTTCCAGCAAGCATGTGTGAGCGTGTTAGATAGGAGTGAATGGAGACGAATGGTTTTTGGGACCTGACGAGCTGTTGGAGTGTGAGCAGGGTAACATTTTGTGAAGGGATTCAGGGAAACCAGTTAATTGATTTAGTTGGACTTGAGTCCTGGAAATGGGAAGTACAATGCCTGCACTTTAAAGGAGGGGTCTGGGATAGTGACAGTTCGGAGGGACTTATTCTCAGCTGTCGTATCTGAGCGCCTCTGCAAAGACAGTGATTATGTATGAGTGAGGTGAAAGTGTTGAATGATGATGAAAGTATTTTCTTTTTGGGGATTTTCTTTCTTTTTGGGTCACCCTGCCTCGGTGGGAGATGGCCGACTTGTTGAAAAAAATTTTATTATGATGATGTAATATTGCACTGGGTGTAGTACAGTGGTACCTCTACTTACGAGCAGCTCAAAACTCGAACAATTATGTAAGTGTATTTTTGTAGGTGCTTTTGTAAGTGTATTTTTGGGGGTCTGAAATGGATTAACCTAATTTTCATTATTTCTTATGGGAAAAAATTCCTTCGGTATCGGTACTTGAATAACCGACTGGAACAAATTTTGCTCGTAAGTGGAGGTACCATTGTATAAGGTTATGAAGATGTGAGACAAGGACTTGATTTTAAATCTAAAACAAAGAAAATATAACACTTAAGTACCTGACTTAACACCTTTTTAGCACCTTATGTGACTAAGTAACTAGAATCAATTATTGCTATTCCCTAACAAATATGAAAAAATGGGTTAAAAAAAATATTAAAGCTAAAAATGTACTAGGCACTGAGTATAAGATTCAATGAGAAGTTTACTCTAATGCACTTGGTAGTAAAATATGTAGTAAAATTTGGGGTTTATGTAAACATTTATAAAGGGAAGTGGCCTGCACTTGGTGGTTAGGAAATCAGGCTGCGAGGTATAATAGTTACGTAACTAGTAAATAATTGTACAAGGCTATTTCTGGAATGATAACACAAAATAAGTCACACAATCAACTGTGTGAGAAACATGAGACAGTGAGGTAGTAGATACTATCCAGGAAGTGATAGTGTAGGGACTAGCACAATAATAACATACACTAACGTAGTATAAAGATTTGCTCACTGAGGTTAGTCAGACTCTGTAAGATTAGCATCTCGAAGGAAGTTGGACACTCCATATAATCACCTTCATTCAAGTGTCATCAGTAACTGTATGGCTAACTATCATCATCATCATCATTGTCATCATCATCATAAGTCATCAGAGTTCGTCTGCCTAACCTTACGAGTGGTGAGTGTTTTGTTTGTTCATTATTTGTTATTAAACCATAATATTTATGTACAGTGGAACCCCGAGTTACGAGCACCTCGGAAATCGTACAACTATGTAAGTATAATATTGTAAGTGCTTTTGTATAAGTGTATTTTTGGGGGTCTGAAATGGACTAACCTACTTGACATTATTCCTTAAGGGAGAAAATTTGTTCAGTAATGGCACTTGAGCAGGCTTCTGGAATGAATTATGCTTGTTACTCGGGGGTCCACTGTATATACAATATATGTATGTATGTATTTTACAATGTTTTCATGTGTTTTATGATTGTTCATGGTTCAATAGGCTAAGTAAATGCTATTATTATATTTCCCTACAATATATTTGTGCACCAAACATTTGCAAGGTTCTTGATCCCCTAACCCTCGCAAATGTGGAGGACCACCTGTATATTAGAGCTGATTTCCTCTATTCTGTTTATTTTGATATACAATACAGTGGACCCCCGAGTTTCGGTCATAATTCATTCCAGAAGGCTGTTCAAGTGCCATTACCGAACGAATTTGTTCCCTTAAAATACACATACAAAAGCACTTACAATATTAAACTTACATAATTGTTCGATTTCCGAGGTGACTGAAACTCGGGGGTCCACTGTATACTACTGTATAAACTTTTAAAAATATACCAGAAATGTTATAAATTGTGCAAAGGTGACATTAAAACAATATCAAAGATGGTTGACACAATCTCAGTGCCATTATAGTATGCTCCTCACTTAGTGACGAATTCGTTTATCGACGTGTTCTCAGGAACGGAACTCTGTCATTAAGTGAGGAGAGACTGTATATATTCATGGTACACTTCTTTTTTCAGATTTCATGTAGAACTTCACTTCAGTCCTGGTGTCAACTGTTGTGTTCATAAGAACCTTCCTCCTGGACCCGGATTTAGACCAAAGAGCAGAAATGAACCTGTAAGTGTTTCAGCTATTTTATATATAATTTCATGTGATAATTTCATACTGTGAGGAATATATGATAGAAAAACCACTATTAACAAAGACGGAGACTGGCTCTTGTTCAGCACTGCTTGTATAGTACAGTGGACCCCCGGTTTACGTTAGGCTCCAAACTCGAACAATTATGTAAGTGCTTTTGTAAGTGTATTTTTGGGGATCTAAAAGGACTAATCTACATTTACATTAATTCCCTGATCGGGGAACAGATTTGTTTGAGTTAAAGCGGTGTATTGGCTAGACAGCCCCTTTTTAGGAAACGAATGTAACAGCACTGTGAAACTAAGGGGTCCACTGTATATGCAATTTACATAAATTAGTGATCAGTTCCTCTCATTACTAGCTACAGCTTTAATACGTAAATGGTTTATCTTAATTGAATACCAGTTGTAATTTGTAAGATACTGAAAAGAGATAACCTTTGCAAACAGAAGCTGCAAGTACTTAACCCACTGCATTTTAACACCAGTCATTATATGCCTCTTTGTTTATTAGTGTATTTTTTTAATTAGATACCAATTAATTTTTAGTCTCTTCTCAAGTTTTGCTCATTAAAGATTTTCTCATTTATAGAAGTTGGCAGATATCAACCATTTGGAGAGTTTGAGAGTCCCATTAATATAACTGATGAAAATGAAGCCTGTTAAATGATTTGCACTCTGACAGGATTGTTAATTTACTTCTTTTCATCTCATGAGAAGAAAGATATACCCATATTATCTTTATTTTCCTGTGTGTTTATTCAGTTACTTTCTCACTTGTCATGTTTCTTACCAATTTTCTTGAGAGAGTTGGTTAAAATCTTTACTCTGTAGCTTTGAGTCTTGTAGAAGATTAACTAAATTAGCTAAAGCAAGAGTTGCTGTGTTCTTGCATTTAACAGCAAAAAGTGACTTCTTAATCATTAGTACTGATGAAGCCACTGCTGCCAAAGTATTTCCTCGAATAAATATCCTAAACTGCACGTGAGTGTCTTTTTTCCACATCATGTCAGTATACCATACCATTTATGAGAACTAGATAATAGTTTGATTTATATACATTATCTATTAATGATTCCAGATATTGTCCTTGTTGCTTGGTCTAAGATCAAGTCTCTTAAATTAGAAAGTAACTAGTACAAGGATAAGAATTATAATTGGAAAGTAACTAGTATAAGGATAAGAATTATTATATAGTACAAGGATAAGAATTATTGTATGAAAATCAATCTAAATGTATACTGAATGTAAGCAGAGGCTTGTTAGATTTATCTGCCACCTTCCACATTCATGAGACAACAATGACTAGCAATATTTCCGGAGTGCAGACGTTTATACAGGCTTCTATGTAACATTACAATGGTTGCTGTCTACTAACCTGCTCAGTTTGTATGTATTTCCCCCAGCTACATACAGTGGTACCTCTACTTACGAGCAAAATTCGTTCCAGTCGGCTATTCAAGTGCCGATACCGAAGGAATTTTTTCCCATAAGAAATAATGAAAATTAGATTAATCCATTTCACACCCCCAAAAATCCACTTACAAAAGCACCTACAAAAATACACTTACATAATTGTTCGAGTTGGGAGCTGCTCGTAAGTCGAGGTACCACCGTATTTCAAAGCTGTGACAACATTGCATAAGATTGTTTCTCTATGTAAGTGATCTGAAGATAATCTCTTAGTTTTCACTCACTCCAAGATCTCTTTCTTAAGTGGTCTTGAGATTTTATTGCACAATGTGTTATCTAAATGAGGTTTGTGTCTACTCAATTCATCTTCATTAGAGGAGAGTCTGCTTACATCTTTATTAGAGGAGAGTCTGCTTACATCTTTATTAGAGGAGAATCAACTTACATCTTTATTAGAGAAGAATCAACTTACATCTTTATTAGAGGAGAATCAACTTACATCTTTATTAGAGGAGAATCAACTTACATCTTTATTAGAGGAGAGTGTCGTTGGTCAAGAGCTGTCTCTTAACTCTTTATTAACTGAAGTGAATTACTCCAGCAGCCACTTGTTCAAAAATTCTTGTAGTGTGTTCAGGCTCTCTTGAAATATTTTTTTTCTCTATCATTTGTATCCTCATAAGTTTGGTATCCTTTATCATACAGATATATTGAAGTCTCTCTTCACTCTGTGTGTGTGTGTTTTGTGTGTGTGTGTGTGTTTTGTGTTTGTGTGTGTGTGTGTGTGTGTTTTGTTTTGTGGGTATGTTTTGTGTGTGTGTGTGTATTTGTTTTGTGTATGTGCATTTTGTGTGTGTGCATTTTGTGTGTGTGTGTGAGAGAGAGTGTGTGTGTGTGAGTGTTTGTTTTCCATTCAGTTTTACTAGCTGGTGTTGAGTTTTGGCTCCTGGTGTTGTTTTTTTGGACATTATTATATATATAGTTAACCCCCAGTGTTTGTGATGCTCCAAACCCGAACAATTATGTAAGTGTATTTTTGTAAGTGTATTTTTGGGGGTCTAAAAGAACTAGTCTAATTTACATTATTCCTTATGGGAATAAATTTGTTTGGTAACGGCACTTGAACAGCATTCTGGAACAAAAAAATCACGAACACCGTGGGACCACTGTACTTCCTTCATAGGTGGATGAGTGCCTTGATGTTGGTGAAGGACTCTTGGTCCAGGGAGTTGGATCTACCATCCAGATTAAACCTGATTGCCTTTTATTACTCACTCCATGTAATGCCCCTATTGATTTAACTCTTCTTTATACAGTGGACCCCCGAGTAACGAACACCCCGGAAATCGTACAAGTATGTAAGCATAATATTGTAAGTGCTTTTGTAAGTGTATTTTTGGGGGTCTGAAATGGACTAACCTATTTGACATTATTTCTTTAGGGAGTAAATTCATTCGGTAATGGCACTTGAGCAGGCTTCTGGAATGAATTTTGTTCGTTACTCGGGGGTCCACTGTATGTATAATAATTATTATACTTCCTCTTGTCGCTGTGTATAACTGTGCACATAAGATAGTGTTGAAGGCTTTCTTTCGTTACCTAAATCAAACCAAATAACTATGAGAAATAAAAGCATTTTTTTATTTTCATGCCTCAGGAGAAATTCCATGTGTGTATACCGAGGCCAAGTATTGCACCCAGTGCGGTAAGAGTTGTTAATACCACTGTGGTTGTAGAAGCATTAGCAGCTGTTTGAGTAAATGTTTGTTGTTTGTTGAAGCTTGTAATTAAGATGTAAGAGTCACTTAAGATAATAGTGTGTCTTCTCTACTGATGTTTGTCAGTAATTCTAAAAGCATTCTTGATGACTATGATGATTTAGGGATCCAAAAAGGTTTTGAAGTTACTAGTGTAAATATTGCTATTAAATATTTTGATCTTTTTGAAATTACTTTATTTGAAAATTAAAATGAATCGATAAATTATTAAACTACCAATAATCAGAAGTGAACTGCAGATTCTTAGTTTAAATTTTCTTCTTGGATCCTGTCTTCTCTTGTTTTGTTGGGCTTACTTAACCATCAGTATACTGTACAACCAAAGAACTTCAAAATACTTTCAATGCTGCTTTAATGCATCTGCATGGATTTTGTTGTTTCCACCAGGGTAAACATATAGCATGTAACTTGTGGCAAAAAATCACTTTCAAATGTGGGTTTATATGTATAAAATCAGTGTAAAAATTAACAGACCAAACATACCCAAGCATTTTTATGTTATGTACACACACACACACACGTCTTTCAAGAAACTGATGACATGTAGACCATTTGAAAGCACTTAGATATTTATACAGGTGCTCCTTGACTTATAATAATTTGATTTTATTATGGTGCAAGAGCAATTACGTACTTTGGAGATGAAACTTGAGATAATTACCCAGCATGAAGGCAGCAAGTCCCTAACTTGTACTCATTTATTTACTTTTCAGTACTGGTATCTAGTTAGTTACAATAATTATTTGATTATTTACTTAGCAACAGTAGTTATTTATTTACTTATTAAGCATATACATGTATTCAAATTCATCTTCGGATATTTTCAACTTACAATGGGTGTGTCGGAATGTAACCCCATCGTCAGTTGAGGACCACCTGTAATCTGTTATTTTAACACTGTAATGTTTTTCCAGTAATGTGTGTTGCTTGCCACATGTTATTTATGTATATTTGGGAACTC
The DNA here is from genome assembly GCA_009830355.1 of Cherax destructor. NCBI lineage: Eukaryota > Metazoa > Arthropoda > Malacostraca > Decapoda > Parastacidae > Cherax > Cherax destructor. The sequence goes on from WNWK01014017.1 coordinate 20,958, forward strand.
ATCATTTGACTCAACACAAGCCACAAGCCAATATTTCTTCCTCCAGTTCTTATTATTAAATCATCTATTAACTTTCACACTTGCTGCTACTCATACATGTGTCCCAGAAATACAGGTGTCCCAGAAATACACACAGGTGTCCCTGACATACATACAGGTGTCCCTGACATGTGTACAGGTATCCCTGATATGCATACTGGTGTCCCTGACGTATGTACATAGTACAAGTGTCCCTGGTTTTATGCCAGTATTTTTTGTGTAGCATATTAAGTTCGTAATTATTTATTGTGTATCATGCTAATTATTTTTTATTTATCATACTAAGTAATTATTTATTATATATCATACTAAGTTAGTAATTATTTATTATATACATAGTCTATTAGGTTAGTAGTAATTATCACAGCAACAAGAGCTAATACAACAGTACAGTATTAGGAAAAGATAACTTGCATATAATGTATGTTAATGCAGTATACAGTGGTACCTCGAGTTACGAGCTTAATTCGTTCCAGACGGCTATTCAAGTGCCGATACCGAAGGAATTTTTTCCCATAAGAAATAATGAAAATTAGATTAATCCATTTCAGACCACCAAAAATACACTTACAAAAGCACCTGCTCGTAAGTAGAGGTACCACTGTATAAACATTTTATAAATACAGTAGGGCCCCACTTATACGGCAGGTTAGATTCAAGGCTACCGCCGTAAAGCAGAAATCACCATAAAGCGGAACACCTTTTACACTTATAAATGCATATAAATATCAGATAAGTTTACACTAACATATACAGTGGACCCTCGGTTAATGAATACCCCGGAAATCGTGCAATTATGTAAGTATAATTTTGTAAGTTCTTGTGGAAGTGTATTTTTGGGGGTCTGAAATAGACTAACCTACGTGAAATTTTTCCTTAAGGGAGTAAATTCGTTCGGTAATGGCACTTGAGCAGACTTCAGGAGTGAAGTTTTTACGAAACTCGGGGGTCCACTGTATTGTGTTAGCAATAGAACTAAGCATTAAAAACAATAAAAAAGTAACATACACATATAGTACACTCATTACTTACTTTAAAATATGTGTAGTCTTAATATAGGGTGAGAGGTGAGTAGTATTTATTGTTGAAAGTCAGATGGTAGGTATGGTAGCTTGGCTGGCTACCACACCTACATGTAATATACGACATTTAAAGCACCCCAGAGTAATAAAATACACATACAGTACACATTACTTACCTTAAAATATGTGTAGTCTTAACCCTTTCAGGGTCCGTGCCGTAGTTCTACAGCTTTGAGTTCAGGGTCCAAACCGTAGTTCTACGTCATGAGCTCAGATAAGCTGTGAGCGGTAAATTTGGGCCTGGATATGAGAGAATACATCTATGTGGTAAGTGTGCACCACATAAAACAAATCCTGCAGCACACAGTGCATAATGAGAGAAAAAAACTGAAACCGTAATTTTTTATTAAAACAGCGACTTTGCAGTGTTTTTTCGTGTACTTTTTATAGTTGTACAGTGGACCCCCGGCTAACGAAAAAACTTCATCCCAGAAGCCTGCTCAAGTGCCATTACCGAACGAATTTACTTCCTTAAGAAATAATGTCACATAGGTTAGTCTATTTCAGACCCCCAAAAATACACTTCCACAAGCACTTACATAATTGTACGATTTCCGGGGTGTTCATTAGCCGGGGGTCCACTGTATTTGCGATTTCTTGATCTCATTTGATAGAATGGAAGATATATTACAGATATAGATAGAGATGATTTTGATTGGTTTTAGTATTGGAAATGGCTTGAAAATGAGCTCAAAGTAGCGAAAATGTTAAATTTTTGCCAATGTTCAAGAGTAAACAAATGACCTCACACGTCTAATACGTGTCAGCTGGTGGGTCTAATATACGTTCACAAATGTGGTGATATTATTTGTACAATTATTACAATATTGCATAACAGTAAATCTTCCATTTTTTGGTTTGAATAAAAATTCATTATGTGAATAAAAAATCAAAATGGAATTCATTTGTAAAGACTGAAAACGTAACTAATGAACAGAGGAAATGTTAGTTTAGTGCCAGGAATGCCTGCATTGTTTATTCTGCACCCTATTTTGAAATTGGAATATTTTGAACTTTGAGTTAAATTGGCTAAATTACCAATTTCCAATCACTTTATTTTGTAGTTGAAACAGTTGACTGGGCGATTTCTTGTGCTCAGTCGATAGAATAGAAGTAATACTAGTGAAATAGCAAAGAATTTGGTCGACTGGAATAATGTAATTGGCCTAAAATGGGAGTCAAAGTTGGCAAAATAACCGATGTGTAAATATCGCTGACACATCAAAATTCGCGAGCATAATTTCTTCAATTTTCAATCAAATTTCGTACTTTTTTTTTATTACCTTCATAAAAAGATACTCTACCATTTCATAAGAAAAAATAAGATTTTTTTTTTTTTTTTTTAAATTCTTGGACACTGGTGCACCCCTTCCAAAAATGGCCTTGGACCCTGAAAGAGTTAATGTAGGGTGAGAGGTGAATAATTATTATAGAAAGTCAGGTGTGGTAGCTCTGTCGCCACCTACCACACCTACACGAAATATACGACTTAAATTTAAAGCACCCCAGAGCAGCTATTATTATTATTATTACCATCGACATACCTTGTTCACTGAGTTTAATCATTTCTAACAATTAAACTTAGATGCTATTGTAAACAAGAGGGAACGAGTAAATAAGAGACTCCAAGAATGTAAACAGACGAACGCGTATTAATACCTGTACGCTTATGGTTCATACACATTCATTCCTGCATACGTTTGTGAAGTTTTTACCACAATACAAACACATTACATTGTGTACAAGTTATCTTCACGTTGGTGCAGTAGAATAAATAACAGCAACACTCCCATTCTCATGCAACACACCATTTTTAGTGTGAATAATGCTACGAGTGAAGGCATACGAAAGGAATAATTTTTTTTACAGTTACCCCAAGTAATACTATGTACACACTTTCTCTGGTGTTGGACTAGAGAAAACTGAATTCTTGCTGTCACTACGACAAGCCGCCCGGCTACCACATCTCACATTTATGTCAGTCTTTTCTCTTGTGGGCGTATGTATTATGTTTATGTGTTATGTAACGTGTTTCTTATATAATTTTGAAAAAATATAGATGGATTAATGAAAATGTCTATACAGTCTCTCCTCACTTAATGACAGAGTTCCATTCCTATGAGTAGGTCGGTAAACAAATTGGTTGTTAAGCGAGGAGCATAATATTCTGGTAGTGAGTTTGTGTCAACCATCTTCAGATTTTGTTTTAATGTCACCTTTGCACCATTTATAACATTTTTAGTATATTTTTAAATGTTTATACAGTATTTTTTTTTATTAACGCATAGGCCATTTCCCACCAAGGCAGGGTGGCCCAACAAAGAAAAACTTTCATCATCATTCTCTCCATCACTGTCTTGCCAGAGGCGTGCTTACACTACAGCTACAAAACTGCAACATTAACACCCCTCCTTCAGAGTGCCGGCACTGTACTTCCCATCTGCAGGAATCAAGTCCGGCCTGCCGGTTTCCCTGAAACCCTTCATAAATGTTACCTTGCTTACACTCCAACAGCATGTCAAGTCCTAAAAACCATTTGTCTCCATTTGCTCCTCTCTAACACGCTCACGCACGCTTGCTGGAAGTCCAAGCCCCTCACACACAAAACCTCCTTTACCCCCTCCCTCCAACCTTTTCTAGGCCGACCCCTACCCCGCCTTCCCTCCATTACAGATATATACACTCTCGAAGTGATTCTATTTTGTTCTATCCTCTCTACATGTCCAAACCATCTCAATAACCCCTTCTCAGCCCTCTGGATAATAGTTTTGGTAATCCCACACCCCCTCCTAATCTCCAAACTACGGATTCTCTGAATTATATTCACACCACACATTGCCCTCAGACATGACATCTCCACTGCCTCCAGCCTTCTCCTTGTTGCAACATTCACAACCCATGTCTCACACCCATGCAAGAGTGTTGGTATAACTATACTCTCATACATTCCCCTCTTTGCTTTCATGGATAAAATTCTCTGTCTCCACAAGCTCCTCAGTGCAACACTCACCTTTTTCCCCTTGTTAATTCTATGATTCACCTCATCCTTCATAGACCCATCTGCTGACACATCCACTCCCAAATATCTGAACACATTCACCTCCTCCATACTCTCCCTTCAATCTGATATCCAATCTTCCGTTATCTAATTTTTTGTTATCCTCATCACCTTACTCTTTCCTATATTCACTTTTAATTTCCTTCTTTTACATACCCTACCAAACTCATCCACCAACCTCTGCAACTTCTCTTCTGAGTCCCCCAAAAGAAGAATCTCACCCACCCTCTCATTTGCTCTCTTTTTACATTACTTCACCACTCTCTTAACATCTCTTTTTCTCTCCATATACTCCTCCCTCTTTGCATCACTTCTACTTTGTAAAAACCTCTTATATGCTAACTTTTTCTCTCTTACTACTCTCTTTACAATATTCCACCAATCGCTCTTCTTCCCTCCTGCACCCACTTTCCTATAACCACAAACTTCTGCTGAACACTCTAACTCTATACAGTGGTACCTCGAGTTACGATATTTTTTTGTTCGAGAATGCTGTTCAAGTGCCATTACCAAACGAATTTATCCCCATAAGGAATAATGTAAAATAGACTAGTCCTTTTACAACCCCAAAAATATACCTACAAAAGCATTTAAAAAAATAAACTTACATAAAAGGGCGATTTTGGGGACCATCGTAACTCGAGGTACCACTGTATTCTTAAACTTACCATATACCTCTTCTATCCCATTGCCTATACTCTCACTAGCCCATCTGTCCCCCAACAGTTGTTTATATCTTACCCTAACCGCCGCCTCCTTTTGTTTATAAATTTTCACTTCTCTCTTACTTGCTGTTTCCATTCTCCTTGTATCCCATCTATCTTTTACTCTCACTGTAGCTACAACTAAAAAGTGATCTGATATATCTGTGGCCCCGTTATAAACATGTACACCCTGAAGTCTACCCAACAGTCTTTTATCTACCAATATGTAGTCTAACAGACTACTGTTATTTCGCCCTACATCATATCTTGTATATGTACTTATTTATCCTCTTATTTATACAGTAGTGTACTGTATATTGTAATAAACAGAATAGAGGAATTCAGCTCTAATATACATTAATTAGGTATGCATACTGGTCAGAGAGCTGGTCGTAAGTCCAAGCGGTCGTTAAACAAGTACATCGTTAAGTGAGGAGATGCCCCATAGTGATTATTATTATTATTATTTTTAAACAATTCGGCCGTTTCCCACTGAGGCAGGGTGACCTAAAAAGAAAGAGAAAACTTTCATTATTCAACACTCACCATCACTCATTGTTATGGGGTATTATGGACTTGTTATGGGGGCTATGGAACCCAGCATGTATTGTAGTAATTAAGTAACATGAATACCTAATTATATTGAATTATTCAGAATTTGCTAATGAGGTCTTAGGTCAGGCCACCCTAAAGACTTAAAAGAGCTGAATTACCTGATTTCTCAATATAATAGGTTATAAAAAATATAATGCACATTTTCATAAGTACTAGTTATAAGTTGCATGTCTCATGGTAATAACATAAGATATATTGAGAGTACATGGAGGATGTGCAAAGTGAGTGTTGAGAGGCCCTCTCCTAATCTCGTTCTCAGGGTCGAAAAAATATTTGAAAAAAAAAAAATCTTATGAAATGATAGAGCATATTTTTGTGAGTGTGAGTTTGATAAGCCCCCCCCCCCCCAAAAAAAAAAAAAAATTGTGATCAATACTTACCAAGAAAGTGACAGAAAGTGAGCCGCTCATGGCAACATCGCCGACTGCCAGTCTCGTGGTAATAGTTTATTTATTTTTTTCTACTTGTTTCTTTTATTTTTTAAAATTTTATTTTTTCAAGTAACTTTTATGGCCTGTGAGACCAGCATAAGCCATATTTTGGATATATACACTTCTCATATGCTACACAATAACTGCACAAACATTGACAGGTGAACATTTTCACATACAGTGGACCATCGCTATTCGAACACCCCAAAACTCACCCTTTTATGTAAGTTTATTATTGTAAGTGCTTTTATAAGTGTATTTTTGGGAGTCTGAAAGGGGCCCCTGCTCGAAATGACGAACTTTTTTATTTGTTTACCGATTGCGCTCATTTTTGGTGTACTATTAGAAGCTTATATTGAATAAGCTGTGACGAAGTTTCAATAAAATCGGCCAAAAAGCAAATTAACCACGCAAGATTTACTGAAAATTCCTAAAGATTCCACTTAGGAGAGATATACTCCGAAGTGGTAGTTGGGAAATTTGTTTTGACACTTCCTGCTGATAGAACACTTCTAAGTCCATCGTGCCAAGTGTACTTATTCTGTAATAAAGCTTATGTTCATTCTAAAAAAAATACAGTTTGTAGGTTGCTTGACATTTAGCAAAATATCGGACTTTTATCCCCACACAAATCTGAAAATATTTGGGATACTTCAAAAAGGTACACTCTATCTTGTAAAGCAGTCATTATTCTATGTTTATTGTGAAAATCACGTCAATTCTTTCATTATTAATCATTTATTGCCCTCACAAAGGTAAATAACTTACTTCCGAGATAATGGCCGAAACGCGCGGCAGCCCGAGTAGTCGGGAAAAAAAAAAAATCCCGAAAAAATACTTGTTTTTTCCACTGTTTTCATCATATATGAGTGTCTACTACAGTTTACCATCGCTAGATCTGTTTTCTCTCATAATAGGATGTGAGAATGGGAAAAAATAATCCTTATGGGCGATCTTACCCTCCCACTACCAGCCGATAGGCCGTCATATTATGCCACATAATATTTATTCTGGTGTGTTTTTCATGTGTCTATGCTATTAATATGTCGCCTTATGTCATAATAGATCAATTGTAGTAAGTAAATAAACATTATTATTGATATTAGCGTAAGAAAAGAACAATTTGTTGGCTGGTGTGTGCTGGCCGCTACATCGTAATTTATGGCCTGTCAGCACTTCTTATCCGAGAGGGCCAGAGAAGGCTCCTGATTGGTTCTCAGGCCATATTAGCCCCGCCCACTCTCCTATGATATCAAATGGTGAATTTGTATTTTATTAGAAAAATATAAGAAATTGATAGAAAAAAAAACGGAATTTTTTTTTTTTTTTTGCTGCGTCAGCGCGCATGTCATGACAAGCGCCGACACCATACCTGTTACAAATTACTATAATTCCTTGTAGAAACATCGTATAATGATGAGAATTATACGAGGGGGATGCCAGAAAGATCAGCTATTTTTTGGTAATAAAAACGTAATTTTCGTATTTTTTAGATTTTTTTTTTTTCTCAGCGCGCTCAGACTGTCAGGGGCCCCTGAAATGGACTAATCTAATTACATCATTCCTTATGGGAATAAATTCATTTGGTAACAGCACTTGAACAGCATTCTGGAATGAGGGTGAGTTTTGGAGTGTTCGAATAGCAAGGGTCCACTGTACTATTGTCTAGAAATATATACATAGTATTTATAGGCCCCAGCAATGTTTTGGATACACAGGAGTATATAATAATAATAATAATTGAAGCATGGTGTAAGACCAGTGTCACTCCACACTTCTGACAGGTCAGCAGTGGTGACATTTGATGAGCATGCACTACCTAGGCTTTGTTTTCACTGTTACACAAACATGTCTGTCTAGCTCTCTGTCTGTCTGTCTAGCTCTCTGTCTGTCTGTCTAGCTCTCTGTCTGTCTAGCTGTCTGTCTAGCTCTCTGTCTGCCTAGCTCTCTGTCTGTCTAGCTCTCTGCTTGTCTCTGCTTATCTGTCTTTCTGTCTCTGCTTGTCTCTCTCTCTCTCTCAGAGAGAGCCACTCATGAACCAACAGGTATTATACACGACACAGTAGTCACTGTGTCACGTCTGAGTCCTGATACGTATTATTTGCCACTTATGCTTACAAGCACAGTATAGCACTTTGTCCGGATTTTTGGGGTTATCCTAGGTAATTTACACTATAATTGTATTTATGTGTACCTGTGAGACAGAGCCAGCCAGCCAGCCAGTTAACCAGCCAGTTAGCCAGCCAGCCAGCCAGCCAGCCAGTTAACCAGCCAGTTTGCCAGCCAGCCAGCCAGCCAGTTAGCCAGCCAGCCAGTTAGCCAGCCAGCCAGCCAGGTTGTTTACTCAAACCCACGCTCCCTTCCCCACCCTTAGAGTGAGGTATTCCTTACCGCTTGGCTCGGTGACAAAGGCACACTGAGTTACCACTCCCACAATGCAGTGCGGGTGCCTAGATTTTTTCCTACTGCGCACACTTACCATGCAGACCCATTCTATCACATGTAGGCCTACCAGCTCTCTCCCGCTCGATTTGAAGGTGTTAGAATTTATGTGTACTAGTACGGCACCAACCCTGAAACGGTTAATAATATGGCATCTTCAAGACTAGTGAGACTGATTTTAATGTGTACCTGCATGCCAGAACAGTACATGCCAGGTAGTACACACTTATAGGTACAGTGGTAATATACTACACACTTATAGGTACAGTGGTAGTGTACTACACACTTATGGGTGCAGTGGTAGTGTACTACTCACTTATAGGTACAGTGGTAACATAACTCTTAGTTGTAGTCAGCTATGGAAATTTACGCTACAGTATTAAATTCCTCACACCTTGAGGAACCTCTTAATTTCTCAGTCCCAAAACAAACTTTCCCATTCCCCGATGACTTAGATTCCAAAATTTTGACATTCTCCTGTACCGACACCTATTTTCACTGTGATTCTTAAGTAAATAGTGACACCTGCAGCACTTATAATTTTTAGTGCGTGTTCTTGTTGCTGATACTTTCAGCCAAAATTGTCTCATGTGAGAAGTTCACAGAGTGGAACTTTTTAAAAGATTTTGCAAGTGAGAAAGTTCGTATAGTAGAACTTTATGTAATAGGTTTCTAGCCTATATGGAATTTTATTTATATGTTTTCATTAAATACCAAAGTTGAAATAAATATTGATTTTAAACTTCTCTTATTAAAATTTTAATTTTTAAATGAAGTGATGCTTGTCACAGACTAATTGCAAGAATACAGAATTAAATCTTATAAAAAATGGTTTGAAGAAATACAGAAGCTTCATTGAGTTATAAATACAGTTACTATTGTACATAACTAAAGTAACATGAAATAAACAATTTTTGGAGGATAAGAGTGTGGCAGAGAAGTATTATTTAATATGGGCTCCATATAAAATGGCAGTTAAGATGGGGGATTTTCTAATATCCCAAATGTACTATTTTACTCTGTGTAATCACATATTGTATTGTCTTTATAGAATGTGTTTTATGTGTCATTAATGTTGAAAGTCATTTTGTTTATGGAGAGTTTTGTGTTTGAAGCCTTCTAAAGGTAACTAAAAACTCCAGCAGCTTATCTAAAGAACAATCTGCCCATCAGTTCTATTGTTTGTGTAAATTAGAATTAAAAGCTATAATACTATTTAGTTATAAAGACTTAGCATTAACAGTTATCACATTATACCCCTTCAGCCCTTATCCCCCAAAGCCGAGGCAGAGATGAGAAGAGCCCGAGGTGCTTCTTGCATTGACGATGAGGACCTTCAGTACATCATGGAGGAAATAGTTGAACACGCCTTGGCGGGAAAAAATATGGGAAATGATGAGAAGAAGGTCAGGGTAGGAGCCAGTGTGAGAGACTGTTTGAGCACTCTCTCACACACACCATTGTCATCATCTTGTCTTTTGGAAACAAGAGATGAAGATAATGAGAACAAGGTTTTTTTGCCCCTACCTGAAAAGGTAAGGTTTCTAACTTCCCTTACTAGTAAAATACTGCCTTCTGTAATCTGTTGGTCGCCCTCCCCCATCCCAATGCTGGATGACCTTACTGTGGTGGTGGGGCTTGAGTAGCTTTTGCTCAAATTGGTGGGGGCCTCTCTTATTTTGGGAGAGGGGCCACTTACCCCCTTCCCGGGTGCTTACCTGACTATGAACCCAGAAGCTTTTTTTTTTTTCTTAAATGGTGGGAAATTTTCACCATTCAGCAAAATTTGCCTATGTAGAAATGGGAAAGGAATCGTTGTCTAGGTTTCTTAGTGCTAAAAACCAGTTGCAGTGCTGTGGTGACTTGCAACACCGAAAGGTTATGAATTATTCATTTTAAAAATTCTACTGGAATCCAGGAGGAGGGTGTTAATGTTGCAGTTTTATAACTGTAGTGTAAGTGCACCTCAGGCAGGACAGTGATGGAGTGAATGATGGTGAAAGTTTTTCTTTTTCAGGCCACCCAATCTTGGTGGGAAACGGCCGTTGTGTTAATAATAAAAATTATAAAAAAAACTGAAGTCCAGAAGTGGTGATCAGAGATGTTTAACTCCAAGTGTTATTTCTTGTTTGCCTTCACTAATTATTAGCTGAATGATGGTTTTACTGTCAGTGGTGTCAGTTTTAAGGTAGTTTTGTTAAGCCTTGCTAAGTTACTTTTGGGAAAGCCCCAGTGGTTATGCTGTGAGTAGCTTGGGGATAGTTCACTAGAAAGTGGGCAGTGCTGGGTGTGTTGGTGGGGATTCTCAGAGTTAATAGTGTGTTAGGTGTTGTTTACAACAGTATGAAGGCATCCTTGTATGTGGACTGCCTGTTGATGTATTGTTTGGTGTCTTCTCCTGAGGAGTGACACAGTCGACTGGGGACTGTGTACATCACCAGGTGTGCTGCCACAACTGGCTACTAGTTTTCTACACAAAACATAGAAGTCTAAGCATTGTAATCAGTAGTGTATGCATCACCCTGTCCCTCATATTTTGGTAAGTTAAGTAGTTTTCTCCCATGAAAACAGGTGATATTTCTGGGATTAGTCTTAAAATGAGCATTGACTGGGACTGCCTTCCTCCCTCTCACTCCTTGCATGAAGAAACTCAAACTCAAGACAGATGTGATGCAGACATTGAACATCCTAAGGCTCCTTCCCTACCACTCATGGAGATCTGACCACAAGACATTGCTGCTGTTGTATGTTTAACTGAGTGTGCTGGTCCTGGCTTGAGTTTGGTTATCAGTCTGCTCTCTTCTGCTTTGCTTGTTGGACTTCATTCATCACTTGGTTATATGCATGTTTTGAGACTTTCAGCACTTCCAGTTTGGCAGATTTCTGTATAAAGTCTGGTGATCTCTTTTGGATCTGGCTTATGCCTGACATTGTGCCTGACACAACTGGCTCTATGGAAGTGGATAGAAATTTCTCTGTCAGCTTCCCGAGGCTTTCCATGCCTTAATGCATGCTTCCCTTTGATAGTGTGACCTAGGTATGTCTGCTGACTATAACTCTTTAAGGTGAGGTGCATTCTTGCTGGTGAAGGGCTCTTGATCTGAGGAATTGATTTAGTGCTCCTTGTCCATGAACATAATAGTGCCTGAAAGTTGGTTTCTTGCCTTGCTCTCTCTACATGGCTTCTGACACTGGATGAGGGCTCCCTATGTACTTTATAATAGTAATGACCTTTGTTTTAAATAGCATATTGCTGATAATATTGAACTAAAGGTACATGTTGCAAAACATGTCTTTTGTTCTTTTGTATTATTGGGAAAACATTTTGCTCTGTGTAGAGCTTCAAATCACACTGTATTATATGACTTGATAATTCTCTACACTGGGGAAACATCCCAGTGAAAACTTTTCTGGGACTTGTCTTTTCTTCTGTTAGGACTTTACTACTCTTCCTCAGGTATTGACACTGTTTATAAATCAAGGATTAGGGGCTTGATTAATGAGTCAAAGAGAAGTGGCAGCATGAGTGGTGTAGCTAGGGAAGGGAGCAGGAGGGAGAAGTTGCTCCCCAATCACATTTGGTGCCTTTGCCTTTATCCCAGTTTCAGAGGCATTTTGAAGCACTTGAAAGTATATCTGGAGATCTTGATCAATTGTAGAGCATCATAAGATCAGGCTGTCACCACAAGGTCAAATCATAGAACGGGTGAGATTTAACCCTATGGCAAGCGAGTCCTGAAACTTACAGGCCTGTGTTAACCACTGGGCCAGCTGGCTCTTATAAAATTCATCCAACTAGGTATATTTCTATACACCATAGAGAAGTTAGCATGGACCACCACTGTCACCACAAGTACAGGATTTTACAGTTCAATTCCACACCAACGTGGCTGTGGCAAACTCTATCTCAAGTCCTCTCAAAGCCACCATCATGATTCACAAAATTATAATAACATGATTGCAAACAAATCATGAAATGGGTGAGGGTTTAAACCCATTGCAGGGGAGTCCTAAAACTCACTCGGCCAGCTGGCTCTGTTAAGATTTGTCTGCAGCTGTGTTATGATTTTGTGAGTCTTGAGCAATGGTTCCCAAACTTTTTTCAGGCTGTTGCCCCTTTGGCTCCCAGGCCACATCCCTAGCCCCCCACCCCCCATCCACACACACATATGAACACACCTTTTTTTTGTATTAGGTTTACTGCCAGTTCAAAACAACTAATCTAACACTATAAACAAGCCACAGTTTTAATGAGATGGATGTGCTTGATGCAGGGACATCAGCTTCTCAACATCAGGCTTGAAGGCACTAAGAAGAAGTCTTAGATCACCATTCAGTAATTTTCGGTCTGTTTCTTTGCTAGGAAAGAAGCTTGGCGACTGCACTGAAGCCTCACTCTACTTAATATGATGTTGGGAAGGCAATAAAATACATCTTGAATTTGTTCCACATTGCAGGGTAGCAGTCAGAAATGTTTTTTTTTGTAACCAAAAATTTTAATATTTTTTGAACTTTGGCCTCAGCTCAATGTCATTTTAGAGTGAAATCAGTTCTTCCTCCACCATTCCTGTTTCCTCATTGCTGATAGCTAAGAGTGGATTGATCACCCAGTCCAGTATTTTAAGCAAAAAAAAAGATAAAGAATACGATATAGTTTACTTGGATATCAGTAAGGCCTTCGATAGAGTACCTCACAAGAGACTTAAGAAAGGTGGCAGCTCATGGTATAGGAGGTAAAGTTCTAGCATGAATAGAGGCATGGCTTACCAATAGAAAGCAGAGAGTTTCCATTAATGGGGTCAAATCTGAATGGGGATTAGTCACTAGTGGCGTTCCACAAGGATCAGTTTTAGGCCCATTGTTGTTCATAATTTACATAAATGACCTTGATGAAGGAATTACAAGTGACATGAGTAAATTTGCTGATGATACAAAAATAGGCCGTATGATTCATTCTGAGGAGGATACCAGTGAACTCCAGGAGGATTTGGATAAATTAATGTCTTGGTCTGAAAAGTGGCAGATGAAGTTCAATGTGGACAAGTGTAAGGTACTAGTCCTTGGTAATGAAAATATTCCTCGAATTTATAAACTAGGTGAAGTAGAACTTGATCATACAGAATGTGAAAAAGACTTGGGAGTCATGGTAAGCAGAAATCTAAAGCCAAGACAACAGTGCCTAAGTGTGCGCAATAAGGCTAATAGATTACTAGGATTTATTTCAAGAAGTATAAGCAACAGAAGTCCAAAAGTTATTTTACAGCTCTATACATCACTAGTGAGACCTCATTTGGATTATGCAGCTCAGTTTTGGTCTCCTTACTACAGGATGGATATAGATTCTTTGGAGAACATACAGAGAAGAATGACTAAAATGATTTACAGTATAAGAAATCTCCCGTATGAAGATAGACTTAGAGCGTTGAATCTCCACTCTCTGGAGAGACGTAGAATGAGGGGAATATCATCGAGGTGTACAAGTGGAAGATGGGCATAAACAAAGGAGATATTAATAAAATACTGAGGATATCGAACCAAGTAAGAACCAGAAATAACGGATTTAAATTGGATAAATTTAGATTTAGAAAGGACATAGGCAAGTACTGGTTTTCGAACAGAGTTGTAGATGCGTGGAACAATCTTCCGAGTAGGGTGATAGAGGCTAGGACCTTGGGTGGCTTTAAAAAGAGATTGGACAAATATATGAGTGGGAGGGGCTGGGTTTGATTGGTGTCGTGAGTACGGGAATAAATTCTTAGGTAGTGGTGGATTTGATAAGGACCTGCCTTGTATGGGCCAGTAGGCCTTCTGCAGTGTTCCTCCATTCTTATGTTCTTATGTCTGTGCATCTCATTCAAGTGTGCACAATACACTTGAAGGTCATCATGAGGTTCCAGGACATGTTAGGATCCAAGGACTCTTCTCCAATTCAGAGAGGCTCGGAAACTGGGCTATGTTACGTTTGAATAACTGTAACCTGGAGAGAAAAGTGGAGAGGACTGATTTAACTTTGATAAGATTAACCTCATTTCCTTGCAATTGCTCTCTTGGTTCTGATGCCACCCTGCTGCAACCCTACTGCCCCCTTTTTCCTCAACTCCTCCCTGGATCTTTCCACCTCCCCAGGAAGTCACTGGTCTAGAGGAATGCACAGATAAGATCCTTAAATCCCATTTTTTTTTTTTAGCATACTACCATCTCCTACCGAGGTGGGGTGACCTCTTAAAAGAGGAAACACGTTGCCAAAAAAAACACATCGACATCACAGTTCAGATAACCCTCCAAACTGCAACGTCTTTTCCTGTTGTTTAAAATGCAGGCACTGTACTTCCCATATTTCTGAATTGATTCAAATGAATGCTTGCATACCCAAAAATTCTTGATTATTCTACAAGGCAGTCAGCAATTTCCAATTTCTATAAGAGGAAGCATTCTACTAATTAATATTTGAAACATTGTTGCATTTTCATGGTAACATTGTAGTATAAGGAAATAATCAGAAAATGACAGCTACAATTTATGGAAAATTTAATTCCAATGTTGTCAGACACTTCAACACTTTTGAAATCACCATATACAGTGGTACCTCGAGTTACGATATTTTTTCGTTCGAGAATGTTGTTCAAGTGCCATTACCAAACGAATTTATCCCCATAAGGAATAATGTAAAATAGACTAGTCCTTTTACACCCCCAAAAATATACTTACAAAAGCATTTAAAAAAATAAACTTACATAAAAGGGCGATTTTGGGGACCATCGTAACTCGAGGTACCACTGTATTTAGCTACATACTATTCTTGCTAATCTCATTCTGAGTGTCAGCTGTAGATGTTTTCAGCTGACCATCTGTGTGTGCGTGATTGTCCCTGGCCTAGTATACGTCTGTGTAGCCAGTGGCCTGGAAGATCCAGTAGTGGTTGGACTTTGTATTATGGTATCCTGGGCATGTTGGGGTCCCAGAGCATGTTGAGGTTCCAGGATATGTTGGGGTTCCAGAGCATGTTGAGGTTGTTCCAGGACATGTTGGGGTCCCAGAGCGTGTTGAGGTTCCAGGACATGTTGGGGTCCCAGAGCATGTTGAGGTTCCAGGATATGTTGAGGTCCCAAAGCATGTTGAGGTTCCAGGACATGTTGGGTTCCAAGAACATGTTGAGGTTCCAGGACATGTTAGGGTCCAAGGGCATGTTGAGGTTCCAGGACTTGTTGGGGTCCAAGGGCATATTTGTGCCATGTTATTGCTCTGGTGGATGCTTATGTAAAGGCTACTTTATTGTGTGCCCTCAGCAGCAGGCTTCTGGCTCTGTGACATTTTGGGTGGTGGGCCCAGCAACAGGTTATGTGGGGCTCAGCAAGATGTGAGGGTTTGGTCCTTCTCTTTCTGCAGTAATTACCACTTTTAAACTTACGAACAAATATTAAGTACAGGTATCTTGCTGATGTTCACTGAGGATTTTGGTTTTCTTTACACATCTTGTTGAGTTCCACCTTCAGTGATTCACATTGTAACTATGTGCTCTCAGCTTTGACCTTTTTAAATCAAGCATGAGTTTTAATTACTGGGGTGTCTGCTGGTACCTTCGCGATCTTTTAGTCGAAGGCTTTAATGTGGGTTAATTCACAATGAATCCATATATCTTAAGATGGTGTGTTAGTCCATCTTTAACCACCATCAATCACGAGTTGATAATAGTATAGGACAGGAAAAAGCATCGACAATGTTTTATCTCCAGCTTGTGGGTTTGCTGTAAATTGTTCCTACCACAATATTGTGTCTTGTGTTTACTCCAAGTCAATTGATGAACTTGGACTTCTAGGTTTCTATTATCTTCTTATTTATTATTTTATTGAGTGTACCTGTCTGGAGGGTTATTTATAATGATTGGTTATTTGATTTGTGTGTGATATACAGTAGACCCTCATATTACACAGATTTATTTGGCACATTTTGGTTATTAAACTAATGAAAAATTGCAGCATAATTTTATACAACACTTCGTAAAATTAACATAACTGGGTTCAGTTTGTGGGAGGGGAAAAAATTTGCTTAGAGTGGATTGAACAAAAAACAAAGAAAGGTGTACCACTTATTTCATCTTAATTAGGGAAAAGGCCTTACGGTTGTTTAAAGCAGTATGTGATAAGGAAGGAAGGCCTGAAAAAGAGTGTGTGTTTAGCAATGGCTGGTTCCACAACTTTAAGTTGTGTAATAAGTTAATAAGTTACATAATATTAAGTTTTCTGAATTTCTGGAAATTATTTCTCATCAAGTGTTTAATGCTGACGAGACAAGTGTTTTTTGGAAGAAAATGCCAACAAGACCTTATATCAGTTAGCAAGAGAAAAGTGCACTGGTCTTCAAGGCCAGTAATGCATCAGGTGATTTCAAGTGTAAGCCCATGGTTATTTACCGCTCTAAGAATCCTCATGCTTTGAAAGGTGTAGATAAAAACACCTTACCAGTAATTTAGAGGTCAAACCAGCCAGCATGGAGGACAGAGGAAATATTTATTGACTGATTTAAGCATCACTTTATTCCTGAAGTCAAGTTTTACCTGTCCAGCAATCCATCCACCTCAGCCCAATAGAGCCACACCATGCATCTCCACTCTCTTCACAATCACTGACATACACCAGCAACCACAATTTAAAGTAAATAATATTATTTCTGTTGCATTTGTAGTCTTAAGCAACAAAAACAACATTATAATTTTTTTTTTGTAAGATCTGGATGTCTAAAAAAAAATTGTTTGGCTTTTTGGGGGTCCCAGGAACGTAACTATATTTTCCACATAAATTCTTCAGTTTATATAACACAGATTTATCTAACACGGCATTTTCAGGAACGTAACTACCATGTAATATGAAGGTCTACTATAGTTTGCTTGTTAGGTTTCAAATTTTATGAACTCTACATGGGTCATTAAGGTTGCATTTCATCTGTACACTGATATTCAAAGGTGCTTTAATTTCCCCCACACACAAAAAAAAAAAAAAAATTAGTATACCTACAGTAAGATATACAGTGGACCCCCGCCAAACGAGCACCCCGGAAATCGTACAATTATGTAAGTATAATATTGTAAGTGCTTGTGGAAGTGTATTTTTGGGGGTCTGAAATAGACTAACCTACGTGACATTATTTCTTAAGGAAGTAAATTCGTTCGGTAATGGCACTTGAGCAGGCTTCTGCTTCTGGAATGAATTTTGCTCATTAGGCGGGGGTCCACTGTATTGTACACCTCTTTGTGTATATGGTGAGATACACAACTCTGTGTATTATATACCTTGTGAGATATACACCTCATAGTTTGTATACCATGTAAGATTGTACCTTATGGTGTAAATACACTTATATATACACCTCTCAGCATATACACACTGAGATGCACACCTCTCAGTATATATAGCCTGTGATCCTTTCATGTTCTATGTAGTGCACATTTTGTGTGGTAGTATGTTTTCTTGTCTTGTACAGAGCTCTGAATGACCACTGAGTCATGGCACTATACAATTGTACACTCCACAATTCCTACCTACTGTGATGGCAACAATTCAGTCAGTAAATTTAGCATGCACGTACTCTTTCAGGTAAGCACCAATCATTGTCTTGCTTTGCTTGCATGGCTCATATATGTATGTTTATGTGCAATTTATATTGCTTTTCTTTACTAAAGTACTTATTTCTATTTATGTTACATAATATTGTAAAAACATGCAATTTTTTAATATATTGGATGTTTTTTTAATCAGGGTGACCAGAAGAAAGAAAAAAAAATTACCTTTACTTGAACCCTACCTACCTTTTTTTGAGCTCAGGTATTATTGTTCAGTGATGACCCACTGAACCTTAACTATCCCACTGTCTGCCAATTACAGGTATTCTTCCCAACTCCAAAACTCAGATATGGTAGATTTGTTTTCCTGCATCCCATATTACCATGCCTAAGTTCTAGCAGCTCATCATTATAATAATTACTGGGTGAGCTCTACCTCACAAACACGCTTTATTATTCATTAAAAAAATTCAAATATAGCCACCAAACTGATAGTTAAATTAACCCTTTGAGTGTCGAGAACCCTGCTTGCAAACTTGCTCATAGTATCAAAGAATTTAAAAAAAAAAAAATCTTATGAAAGATAGAGAATCTTTTGTCCGAAGGTAATGAAACCGAAAGTTCGAAATTTGATGGAAAACTTACGAAATTATGCTCTCGCAAAGTTAGCGGTCTCGGCAATATTTACACATCGGTGATGTCGCTCACTTTTAGCCCTATTTTGGGCCAATTCCTTTGGTCCACTCATCCAAACTCATAGCTATTTCACTAGAGTTCCTTTTATTCTATCGATTGAATACAAGAAACTGCTCATTTACCTATTTCAACTACACAAAAAAGTGATCCGAAATTACATTTTTCTCTATTTAACATTTTTCTCTGTTCATTAGTCATGTCTCCAGGACACTCTTATATTACACTTGCTTTTCATCTTGAATTTTTATTCACAAAAAAAAAACATGATTTACTGTTATTCAGACTACTGCATAATTTGTAATAATTGTATAAATAATATCAGCACATTCGTGAATGCATATTAGACCCACAAGTTAACGTGTATTGGATGTGTGATGTGATTTGTTTACTCTTGAACATCGTCAAAAATCAAATACAGTGGACCCTCGGTTTTCGTTCACCTCCAAACTCGAACTATTATGTAAGTGTATTTTTGTAAGTGTATTTTTTTGGGGTCTGAAACGACTAATCTAATTTACATTTGTCCTTGTGCGAACTAATTCGTTCGGTAACGGCACTTGAACAGCCTTCTGGAAAGAATTTTCAACGAAAACCGAGGGTCCACTGTATTTCTGCTACTTTGAGTTCAATTTCAAGCTACTTTTATTCAGTAAACCATTCAAAATCACCTCTGTTTCTGTAATATATCTTCTATTCTATCAAATGAGACCAAGAAAATGAGAATACAGTAGTCCCCCGCCTAACGAGCAAAATTCATTCCAGAAGCCTGCTCAAGTGCCATTACCGAACGAATTTACTTCCTTAAGAAATAATGTCACGTAGGTTAGTCTATTTCAGACCCCCAAAAATACACTTCCACAAGCACTTACAATATTATACTTACATAATTGTACGATTTCCGGGGTGCTCATTAGACGGGGGACCACTGTAAAACCATAAATACCTTACAAAAATACACCGCAAATTCACTGCTTTAAACCAAAAACAAACACAGTCACAGTTTTCTTTTCTCATGCACTGCTTGCTGTGGGATTTTTTTTTATATTGCGCATACTAACCACACAGACCCATTCTCTCATATGAAGGCCTACCAGCTTGCTCCTGGAAGATTTGAAGCCGCTAGAATTTTGGCATAGTATTACGGGACTGACACTGGCTTCAAAGCCATAATATTACGGCACTGACACCAAAAGGGTTAATATACAGTATAAAAATGTATGATATCATGTCTAGTTTTTTCACATTTAAACTCTTGATTATGCAGATGGAGGGAAGTAGGAAATATGGATGTTGAGGCAGTTGATTTACTCTGGCGCAACTGTGCCAGAGTAAATCAGCTGCCTCATAATTAGTGATTCCAACAATTCAAGAGTAGGGAAAGGTATTGATAAGTACATGTCATAGTATGTGAATGGCACTACAGTATTCATTATAATTAGAGGGGATGCATTAATACCATAAATGTAGATGTTAATATGACATCACAGTTAGTGGAGTTCCTCAGTTGCATAAACAATACCAGAAATGGACTCCTGGGGTGATGATGCATTCAATATACAAAAATTATCAAGTTTCCTAACATTTTAACCTTGATGATAAAGATGATGTGGAAACACCATGCATTCTAAATGCTGATGCAGGAAGCACCTGATTTATTTCAGTCTCTGGAGACTTATGACTTCCAGGGTGATAAATAATTGATATATGAACATTATCAAATTCTTCCTCCATAAGCCATGCATGTCATAAGAGGCAACAAAAATGCCAGGAGCAAAGGGCTAGCAACTCCTTCTCCTGTATAAATTACTAAATTTAAAAGGAAAAACTTACATTTTTCGTTTTAGGTCACCCTACCTTGGTGGGATATGGCCAGTTCATTGAAAAAAAAAAAAAAACCTTATCACCAATTTCTTCAGAATATTTAAACACAAGAACAAACATTGCAGTAGGTCTACTGGCCTAAGTCAAGTAGGTCCAGCTCACACCCACTCATGTACCTGTCCAATCTATGTTAAAAGCTATACAAAGTTTTTTCATCAGTGATGCTACTCAGCAGTTTGTTCTGCTCATCCACAACTCTGTTGCCATACCAGCACTTCCCTATATCCTTTCTAAATCTAAATTTCTCAGAATCCATTGCTGTGAGTCTTGTCACTGCATGTATTTTGGTGATGCAGAAAAACAGTGCACTTCCATCTTTTGACTTATTCCTGAGTTATGAAAAAATTGAGGACTGAAAGTATACCCCTGACTTATACTGTAGGTTATGCAGAAATTTCATTATTGTGGTGACAATATTGCTCCCTCTTCCCCTTGTTTTATAAGCCCGGGTTGACTTATGGCCATTAATATACGGTAAGTGGAAAATTTGGAAAAAGTTCTTGCTGGAGCCTTAAGAAGTAAGTGGAAGTGTGGATGCTTGATGGTTGTATTATTCATGGGATGTCAGGGCTTGGTGCAGTAATTCATTTTTTCATCCTTTAAATATATAATAAAGAAATATTCCAATATACAGTAACTTTAATTAAACTAAGAGATGTTTTTGCTTGGTTGAAAGTGGAACAATTGAATTAGTAATTCTTGTATGTTTATTATTATATTCTGTACAGTATAGAATTTTTTCACAGTATTGGCAAGAAGTTTTACTCCATATTATATGTTTCATATTTAAACAAATTAATTGTAATTCGTTGTAATCACTTGCTTTCATGTTTTGTAATGACAAATATGTTTACAAGTGTCATGAAAATTTGTTATCATAGTTCAGTAAGGAAGGTCCCGACTGAAGAAGTTCCGAGTTACAAGAGTTCCCACTCACATTATTGCCATTTTGGAACCACTTAATTAATTACAGTAAACCCTTGATGTAGTATACATATATAGGACCTTGATACAACAGACTTTTAAAATAATGGGTAACTCACTTCATTTTCAATTTTTATATTCAGTGTTTATTTCCAGTTTTTATTTTGAACTTTCATTTAACTAAATTATGTGTAGAGTACTGTGTTAGGTATACAGTTTAGTTTTTTTTTTTTTTTTTTTTTTTTGCTATTTTTTAACATTGTGATTTAATGAACACTCGTACAATTCCCTTATTTGTCTGTCATATGGAGGGATTACTATAGATACAGAATATTATGGTTTGGGAATACATTAATTCATTTTTCTTTGTTTCTTGTGGGAAAATGGGTTCTGAGTACCAGACAGTTGACTTACAATGAATTGTGTGAAACACATTAACTGTACTCCTCATGGTTCCTTGTTTATGGAAGACCTTGTGATGTAGTATTTGTTAATACAATACAATGAACTTTTTTTGATGTGATTTGTTGAATTGTATACATACAGTGATTTTTTTTCTTCACAGGTGTTGCCAGAAAAGTATGTTGAATTTCCAGATGGTGTAATGCAGCCTGGAGGTATGAAAATGATACTGCCTCAAGAAATAACAGTCATTTAAATAAATATATACAGTGGACCCCCGGTTTACGTAATTAATTCGTTCCAGACTGCTGTTCAAGTGCCGTTACCAAACGAATTTGTTCCCCTAAGGAATAATGTAAATTAGATTAGTCCTTTTAGACCCCCAAAAATACACTTACAAAAGCACTTACAAAAATACACTTACATAATTGTTCGAGTTTGGAGCAGTACATAAACCGGGGGTCTATATATACAGTGGACCCTCGGTTAACGAACACCCCGGAAATCGTACAATTATGTAAGTATAATATTGTAAGTGCTTGTGGAAGTGTATTTTTGGGGGTCTGAAATAGACTAACCTACGTGACATTATTTCTTAAGGAAGTAAATTCGTTCGGTAATGGCACTTGAGCAGGTTTCTGGGATGAAGTTTTTTCGTTAACTGAGGGTCCACTGTACAGTGGTACCCTGAGTTTCGTACTTTATTCATTCCAGAAGGCTGTTCGAGTGCCATTACCAAATGAATTTGTTCCCATGAGGAATATTGTAAATTAGATTAGTCCGTTTCAGACCCCCAAAAATACACTTACAAAAGCACTTACAATAATACACTTACTATTGATGTAACTATCCTACAAAACACTTGTCACAATGTAATATCCCCAGATTGTAATTTGAGTAAATTTATTAACTGTTATAACTAATGTTTAACTAAAACAAACTCAATCAATTTCTCTAGTATTAAGTAGTCTATAAGCCATTAGATTAATCTGCCCATAATGCCATGGCATGATAGTGGCTCTCTTTGCACTTCAGTTCATGATTGTAATTACAAAATCTCGATGTAAACTTGCAATGAAATAAAAATATATTATTATTATGTATTATTATATTACATAATTGTTCGAGTTGGGAGCAGTACGAAACTCGGGGTACCACTGTACGTATATGTATTCTCTAGATCAACCCAAGTGTTGCATGACCCTTACATGTTTATTGGCTCTCTTCTTTCTTCTTTCAACACGTCGGCCGTTTCCCACCGAAGCGGGGTGGCCCAAAATGAAAAACGAAAGTTTCCCATTTTACATTTAGTAATATATACAGGAGAAGGGGTTACTAGCCCCTTGCTCCCAGCATTTTAGTCGCCTCTTACGACACGCATTTATTGCCTCTTTTCTTCTTTCAACAAGTCGGCCGTTTCCCACCAAGGTGGGGTGGCCCAAAGAGAAAAACAAAAGTTTCTCTTTTTAACTTTAGTAATATATACAGGAGAAGGGGTTACTAGCCCCTTGCTCCCTTATTGCCTCTCATTATACTAATAATAATTTTTAAAGGGGTGGAGGGGTAAGCCAGAGGAAGGCCTTGGTCAGATAACCAAAAGCTCCAGCGGTCGGTCAACTTATGACTAAAACCCGCATCAGGAAACACTTGTCCTGTTTCCTGACAAACCTTACCTTACCTAACCTAACCTGCCTCTCCATTAATACAGTAATAAAAAATTTTTACTTTTTATTTCAATTTATTCTACAATCAAGGGACAATACGACAAAGGCCCATAGTATACTCAGGATTTTTTGGACAATTTAGACTACTACTAAAAGAAGTTTATTTTCTATGATATTACGTAGTACTACAGTCAACCCCCGGTGCTCGACGGCATCGGAGGTCGTCCAAATCGGTGTTCGACAGGTTTTTTTACGAAAATTTTGGCTCGGTATTAGGCAATCTGCTCGGAGTTGGACGAGTACGCGTTGGCCCAGCTGGGCCCGGGCACTCCACGGAGCGTCAGTGCTATTGTTTACAAGCAAGAGCGACCACCACCCACGCATTCATACCAGTACATTCTCATTATTCCACTGTTTTTAGTGCTTGCAACTGCTAAATAAGCCACCATGGGCCCCAAGAAAGCTCCTAGTGCCAAGCCTGTGGTAAAGAGTGTTGCAGGGAGTGTAGCATTCATGCAGGGAGAGTAGCATTCATGCAGGGAGAGTAGCATTCATGCAGGGAGTGTAGCATTCATGCAGGGAGTGTAGCATTCATGCAGGGAGTGTAGCATTCATGCAGGGAGTATAGCATTCATGCAGGGAGTGTAGCATTCATGCAGGGAGTGTAGCATTCATGCAGGGAGTGTAGCATTCATGCAGGGAGTGTAGCATTCATGCAGGGAGTGTAGCATTCATGCAGGGAGTGTAGCATTCATGCAGGGAGTGTAGCATTCATGCAGGGAGTGTAGCATTCATGCAGGGAGTGTAGCATTCATGCAGGGAGTGTAGCATTCATGCAGGGAGTGTAGCATTCATGCAGGGAGTGTAGCATTCATGCAGGGAGTGTAGCATTCATGCAGGGAGTGTAGCATTCATGCAGGGAGTGTAGCATTCATGCAGGGAGTGTAGCATTCATGCAGGGAGTGTAGCATTCATGCAGGGAGTGTAGCATTCATGCAGGGAGTGTAGCATTCATGCAGGGAGTGTAGCATTCATGCAGGGAGTGTAGCATTCATGCAGGGAGTGTAGCATTCATGCAGGGAGTGTAGCATTCATGCAGGGAGTGTAGCATTCATGCAGGGAGTGTAGCATTCATGCAGGGAGTGTAGCATTCATGCAGGGAGTGTAGCATTCATGCAGGGAGTGTAGCATTCATGCAGGGAGTGTAGCATTCATGCAGGAGTGTAGCATTCATGCAGGGAGTGTAGCATTCATGCAGGGAGTGTAGCATTCATGCAGGGAGTGTAGCATTCATGCAGGGAGTGTAGCATTCATGCAGGGAGTGTAGCATTCATGCAGGGAGTGTAGCATTCATGCAGGGAGTGTAGCATTCATGCAGGGAGTGTAGCATTCATGCAGGAGTGTAGCATTCATGCAGGGAGTGTAGCATTCATGCAGGGAGTGTAGCATTCATGCAGGGAGTGTAGCATTCATGCAGGGAGTGTAGCATTCATGCAGGGAGTGTAGCATTCATGCAGGGAGTGTAGCATTCAAAGAAAAAGGCCAGTAACCCCAGAAAAGAACTTGCCACCTGCATTGTTAATGGAAGGGAATTCCCCTTCCAAACACTAGCATACTACTCCATCTTCTCCCCTCCTCCCGTCTTCCACTCATCAACAACTCTTCAGTAAATGTAAGTGACATGTTATTGTACTATTACTTCTTAATTTTTCATAAAATTGTGTATAATTTAATGTCAAAAAGTTAAAAAAAAAAATATTTTATTTTAATACTTTTGTATGTCTGAAACGGATTAATTTTATTTCCATTATTTCTTATGGGGAAAATAGAATCGAAATTCGACCAAACCGGTGATCGACAGGCCCTCTGGAACGGATTACCGACGAGAACCGGGGGTTGACTGTATTATATTTTTTTTTTTTCAACAAGTCGGCCGTCTCCCACCGAGGCAGGGTAACCAAAAAAGAAAGAAAAACCCCAAAAAGAAAATACTTTCATCATCATTCAACACTTTCACCTCACTCATACATAATCACTGTCTTTGCAGAGGCACTCAGATATGACAGCTGAGAATAAAAGTCTCTCCCAACTGTCACTATCCCAGACCTCCCCTTTAAAGTGCAGGCATTGTACTTCCCATTTCCAGGACTTAAGTCCAACTAAATCAATTAGCTGGTTTCCCTGAATCCCTTCACAAAATATTACCCTGCTCACACTCCAACAGCTCGTCAGGTCCCAAAACCATTCGTCTCCATTCACTCCTTTCTAACACGATCACACATGCTTGCTGGAAGTCCAAACCCCTCGCCCACAAAACCTTATTTACCCCCTCCCTCCAACCTTTTTGAGGATGACCCCTACCCCGCCTTCCTTCCCCTACAGATTTATACGCTTTCCAAGTCATTCTACTTTGATCCATTTTCTCTAAATGACCAAACCACCTCAACAACCCATCTTCAGCCCTCTGACAAATACTTTTAGTAACTCCACACCTCCTCCTAATTTCCACACTCTGAATTTTCTGCATAATATTTACACCACACATTGCAATTAGACAGGACATCTCCACTGCCTCCAGCCGCCTCCTCGCTGTAGCATTTGCAACCCATGCTTCACACCCATATAAGAGTGTTGGTACCACTATACTTTCGTACATTCCCTTCTTTGCGTTTTTTGTCTCCACAGATACCTCAACGCACCACTCACCTTTTTTCTTTCATCAATTCTATGGTTAACCTCATCTTTCATAAACCCATCCGCTGACAAGTCAACTCCCAAATATCTGAAAACATTCACTTCTTTCATAATCCCTCTCTCCAATGTGATATCCAATTTTTGTTTATTTAAATCGTTTGATACCCTCATCACCTTACTCTTATCTATGTTCACTTTCAACTTTCTACCTTTACACACCCTCCCAAACTCGTCCACTAACCTTTGCAACTTTTCTTTGGATCTCCATAAGCACGTTCATCCCAAAAGTAACTTTTCAACCCCATTTTCATTTAATTCCCTAATTTAATCCACCCCTCTCCCCAACACCTAGAAATTTTCTTCTTTTACAGCCCCATCTATAAATATATTAAACAACCATGGTGACATTCAAATCCCCTTTAAAACCTACTTTTTCCGGAAATAAACTCTCTCCTACACACCCCCAACCTGAGCCTCCCCTATCCTCATAAAAACTCTTTAACCTTCGTAAAACTCCTTTCCCTAAAACCCCTTTCAACATTTGAAAATTGTCCCTTCCATCTTCATGGCTTTTCTAAAACCATAAATGCCCTAAAACTTCTCTACCATCTAAATCTGTTCACATATTGCTTCAATGTAACACTTGATCTCATCCCTACCCACTCCCAAAGCCTCCTTGCTCATTCCCCAAACTACTCTCTGTCTTACCTCAAAATTTTTTCAATAATAACCCCCCTCTTTACCCGGTATACTCAGTACTTTTTATAATTTTACCCCTCTTTTTCCCCCCTTTTTATATAAGAACTATACATGCTCTCTGCCAATCCCCAATTCCCTTTTCATACATTTATTTAAAAAAAAATCCAACCACTCCAAACTATATCCCCCCGCTTTAACATTTCTTTAGTCCCCCCAGTTCAGCTGTTTTCCCCCTTTCATTCTACGTAATGCCTCCACGCACCTCCCCACACTCACATCCTGTCTTCTTCACTCCCCAGATTTGTACCTCCCCCGCCCATACAGAAAATTTCGCCTCCTTTTTTATCGACATTTAAAAGTTCCTCAAAATATTCCCCATCTACCCAATATCCACTCCCCATCCCACTAACTCCCCCACTCTGTTTTTGACAAATCCATTCGTTTTCCCAGGCTTTCTTACTTTTTTTATCTCACTCCAAAAATTTTCTTGTTTTAAAAAATTCCCTTAAAAAAAAGCCTCTCCCATTCTTTCATTTTTTCCGCCCCAGTTTCGAGCACAACAATGTAATAGGAGAGGAAAGCATCAACGACAAAGCCAGGGCTAAGATTCGTACAGGAAAGTTGTGTACAATAGATATAATAGATATCTACTCGCTACCAGGATACACACAGCCAATACACAACTGCAGACCACACCAAGTTGGGGTGGTATTGCAATCTATTACCTCTAATGAAATATCCTGTTGTGACACCACTTGCTATAGTGATGAATATGGAGAATATATTTTGCTAATTTTACTGCACAAAACACTTAAGACTCCCATAACAATCGGGGCCATTTACCGGATGCCTCATCCAAACATCCCAAATTTTAGTGATCAACTCAAAAATGCTAATAACAAACAACCAAATAAACACCACCTTATCTTAGCTGGAGACTTCAACATCAACCTTGGCCTACCAGATGACCAGCCAGTAACTGATTTCATCAACAATATGAACAACACACTTCTCATACCAACAATAACTAAACCAACCAGGCTTACTGAGGCCGAGTGCAACCATAATCGACCATATATGGACCAATATCCTAGCCCCCTTGTCGGGGATAATAACAGACAGCACTACAGACCACTACCCCACCTTCCTCTTAACAAACGTGCAAGTAAGCCACCTCTAGAATACACCAAAGTTTCATTTAGACTCCATGACCAGGCATCAATAAATAACTTCACAGCAGAGCTAGAGACGGTTGACTGGGCTATAGAATTCTCCAACGCTAAAGGGTATGTCGATGATTGGACAGACAATTTTCTTAATAAATTACATAGACTATACAACAAACATTGTCCTATAAAATGAAACAGATTACGAATAAATGGCTAGGTTGCCCATGGCTAACTAACAGCTTACTAAAATCCATTAACAAGAAATATCAATATAAAAGCAATATAGACGGGCTTCATACATAAAGAGTTCATTAAACACTATTCATCAGTTCTCACTAAACTAATAAAAAAAACCCAAACAATTGTACTACTCAAGCAGATTCACTGAAATAAGAGATATAAAAAAGACCTGGAAAACACTCACAGATTCTGGGCACCCACAAGCTGAAAAACTAGGGATATTGTCCTAACTAAATCAAACGAAACACCACTACAGCCTATTGATACAGTAAACAAGATAAATGACTTCTCAACCATAGGATCAAATCTTGCCAGTAAAATCCCAGATACCAACGCCCGGGTAAGTGATTACCCTGCGATGGGAATTTCCCATCCTCCTTCTATCTTGCACCTACTGAACCCACTGAAGTCACCATGATAATCAAATCACTTAAAAATAAAGTCAGGAAATCTGTCTCAATTCACCATTAATATACAAATGAGCCGCTCATGTCCTTTCACATGCTATTTCATTACTTTTTAACAAATCACTAGAAACTAGCACTTTCCCGACACTACTCAAAACAGCAAAGGGTTACCAATACACACAAAGGTGGTGACCCCACAGACGTAAACAACCATAGGCCAATACAAACTTACCATTGCTATCCAAAATCTTCGAGAAACTTATGCACAAGAGATTATACTCGTTTATAACGACACAAACATATCAACCCCTATAATTTGGCTTCAGGAAAAATAAGCACTAACACACGATGCAATGTTAAAAATGATAGACCTGCTTTACACAGCACTGGAAAATAAGGAATATCCATTAGGACTTTTATTGACCTAAGGAAGCTTCGACACAGTAAACCACGGCATCCTCCTCCACAAACTTGACCACTATGGAATAGAGGTCAGTACGCACATACTTCAAATCCTACCTCAGTAATAGGTATCAGTATGTCACCATTAAAGACACATCTTCTCGCCGACCACTTGATACCGGAGTACCGCAGGAAAGTGTCGTTAGTCCCCTGCTCTTCCTCTTATACATCAATGATCTTGCAATGTCCACAACACCTGAAACCAATACTCTTTGCTGGCGACCGCGACTTAGGTCATCTCCCACCCAAATCTTGCCACGCACAACACCATAGTTAACGACGAATTACTAAAAATATCTACATGGATGACAGCCAATAAACTTACACTCAACACTGATAAGACCTTCTATATTATGTTTGGCAACAGAGCAGGTGATGCACAATTAACCCTTAAATGGTCCAAATGTATATACAGTGGTACCCCCGGTTCACGATGGTCCCCAAACTCACCCTTTTATGTAAGTTTATTTTTTAAATGCTTTTGTAAGTGTAATTTTGGGGGTCTAAAAGGACTAGTCTATTTTACAACATTTCTTAAGGAGATAAATTCGTTTGTGTGGCATGAGCAGCATTCTGGAATGAAAAATATATAAGTAAACAGGGGTACCTGTGTGTATGTTAGTACTGCTACTGCCCCAACGTATGTTACGTTTTATTTTCCTGCCTCCAAATTTGGCATGATTGGCCTGAGATGCCTGGTCAGCATAGAATGGGTCTTAACACCAGTGTGCACACCATATTTTAAAAATCTGGGACCACCAGTACCTTGTGAGAGCACCAGTTAAATTGAGCGTCAGCTAAGAGCAAACACTACGTAAACACCAAGGATTCACTGATGTCATGTCATAATATTAACACTCCCCTTTGAAGTGGAAAGTGATGTCGGCAGGCCAGCTGGTCCCTGCCTGCTGGCCACCTGGCTGGCAAGCAGCTGGTTGGCCACCTGGCTTGGCCAGCAGCTGGCTGGTCAGCTGGGTGCCTGATTGGCTGTTTATCTCTGTCACTCTGTCTGTATCTATCTGTCTCTGTCTCTATCTCACAGGAACACATACGTAAATACAATTATACATAGTGTAAATTACCTAGGATAACTAAAAAATCAAGACAAAGTGATATAATGTGCTTGTGATCTGCGTAATACCAGTTGGTTTATGAGCTACTCTGAGACAAGCAGACAGAATATAATCTAGGTGGCCAAAGACTGCAAACCTCACTCAGGAAAAAGATCTTGGGGTGAGTATAATACCGACACATCTCCTGGGGGCACACATCAATCAGATAACTGCTGCAGCATACGGGCGGCTGGCAAACCTAAGAATAGCGTTCCAATGCCTCACTAAGGAATCGTTCAAGACTCTGTATACACCATATACGTCAGGCCCATACTGGAGTATGCAGCACCAGTTGGAACCCACACACCTGGTCAAACACGTCAAGAGAATTAGAGAAAGTGCAAAGGTTTTGCAACAAGACTAGTCCAGAGCTAAAGGGGATTGTCCTACGAAGAAAGGTTAAGAAATCGGCCTGTGACACTAGAGGACAGGAGGGTTAGGGAGACATGATAACGACATATAAAATACTGCGAGGAATAGATAAGGTGGACAGAGACAAGATGTTCCAGAGGAGAGGGACACAGAAACAAGGGTCACAGTTGGAAGTTGAAGACTCCTATGAGTCAAAGGGATGTTAGGAAGTATTTCTTCAGTCATAGAGTTGTCAGGAAATGGAACAGCTAGAAAGTGACGTAGTAGGCAGGAACCATGCATAGTTTTAAGACGAGGAGTTTGATAGCTCATGGAGCAGGGAGAGAGAGAGAGGACCTAGTAGCAATCAGTGTGAGCGGGACCAGGAGCTATGACTCGATCTCTTACCAACCACAAATAAGGTGAGTACCAGACAGAAAGACAGACACACTGTCAGACAGACAAACAGACAGGTTTGGAAGTAACAAATAAAGGAAGCAGTGTAAGCTCCTCAAATGTCATCACTGTAATTACTGGACTGATAAGAAAGAGATAAGACTACCCCTCACCTCATCCGTGTCACCCAGTCATCATTAGTGGAGATGAGATGAGATAAGGCAGTGACACATATCTTACATAATGGCTTCAAGGGAACTTTATTGTATTATTATTATTTTCTTCTTATTATGCACTATCATTATTATTATTATTATTATTATTATTCATTATCATTATTATTATTATTATGCACTATCATTATTATTATTATTTGAGTACAATTTCAGTACCTAATATTACTGTCAGAACAAAAGATTGGCTATGAAATCACAAGAACTACTATAAATTGTAATTATCAGAACATAAAAAATTATATAAAAATAATAAAAAAAAAAGAAAAAAAGATATATCGGCAACAATTCTGCAAGCGTGGGGCTCCTGTTGCTGTCAGGTGAAGCATCCAGTGCCATACCAACTTCTCTGCCTCATATCTCGGTAACTACTCACCCTAATTGTTTTTTATCCGATGTTAACACTTAAAAATGTGTTCTTTATTTCTATAATTTTTTTCTTTTTCAAAATATTAGACACTGAACGTGCGAACATATATATCTTTTGGACTGTTTTAAGGGTTAAACATTAAGATCAACACTACTCTTATTGCTAAACATAATGAGAGCAAATTCCTTGGGCCTTCACCTCGACAGCAGCCTGAAATTCAGCACTCATATCCAACACATAACAAGGAAAGTGTCCAAAACTGTAGGATCCTCTCTAAGATACATTACTATGTACCTCAATCAGCCCTACTCACATATACTATTCCTCATCTATCCCTACCTCACATATGCCATTTTATTGCTTGGGGATCAACAGCAATTACCCACCTAAAGCCAATAATAGCCAACAAAAAGCGCGGTAGGTGTCGCAATCCAGCTGGCAACCCCC
>WNWK01014018.1:0-53027 GCA_009830355.1 Cherax destructor
AACAAAGTCCTCATATTGATCAGGGGGAACATTAAAACGTTTCCGTTTGAATATTCCACCAGGAAGGATAGTATTACCTATATCTAGTGAGGTTAGCCTTGGGAAATGGTCTGATGATATATCTGATACAATGGTAGACTCACAGCTGGCAGAAGTAATGTTGAAGCCAAGACACAGATCAAGGATGCCTCCATAGATATGTGTGGGTTCAAGGTCACCTACAATTTGCACATTATCATGACTATTTAACAGTGACAACAGTTGGTTACCATTACGATTACTAAACTGTGAGCTTCCAATGCTTTTGTGTCTTGCATTATAATCTCCAATGATAAGAGTAGGCTCAGACTGAGCACAGGTTGGGAGCTCCAAGTAATTGAACTTATCAGCAGGAGCATACAAATTAAATATGTTGAGAGCAGAGTTCCCAATATAAATCCTAACACCATGGTATTGCAGTCCCTCTGTTTTCTTATGTGTGAGAAGTTGATGGGGAAGTGATTTTTTAATATATAGAACACAGGAGTTAGTAGATTTGATGTTATATGCAACAAATGATGGCAATTTAGGGGGCTGGGATTTATCAGGGACTCTGCACTCTTGTAGACACACAATATCAATGGGTTCGGTGGTTACTTTATGATGAAGGTCAGGAAGTCTTTTTCTAAGTGATGCAATATTCCAGCTAAAACCAAACTTGCACACGAAAATCACTCCCTATGAAAGCAAAAGACTCGGCAGGAGATGCAACATCCCCCCAATGAAAAGCAGGGGCGCCACTAGCACGATAAGAGACAACATAAGTGTGAGGGGGCCCAAGACTGTTCAACTGCCTTCCAGCATGCATAAGGGGGATTACCAATAGATCCCTGGCTGTCTTCAAGCTGGGCTGTGGTTCGTATGTCAATTTGCGTGTGGCCAACAGTAACAGCCTGGTTGATCAGACCCTGAATCACCATGAAGCCTGGTCACAGACCGGGCCGCGGGGGCGTTGACCCCCGAAACCCTCTCCAGGTATACTCCAGGTAATGGTGAAAAATGAAACACCGCTTGAAATGCTGAGTGGTAAAATGAGGAGGTGTCACTCCTAATCTACATTAATCACTGGGCAGGTTTACCCATCCAGATAGAAGTATCGGCGTGAAATGGACGAGGAAATCGCAGTGAAGAGCGCAGTTCACCAAGCATGTGGAGGTGGCTTGCAGACACTGGCTTAAGCAGATGGTATGAGCCTGGTAGATCCACAGAAAATTACTCAAGATTTTTCGGAGCTTAAAGAACACACTTAGAGCCACATCTGACCACTCCTCCGTTTTCTCTGAAGAGTTGTTTTTCAGCATCAGATTATATTTTGCCACCGAAGTGGCTAGTTTATTGTGCACCCCATATCCATCCTGTGGACGGTAGCGCAAGAGCATATGGATACACAAAAGGCCTAGGAACTAGGCCCCAAAAGGGAATTTGCTTAGTATATCTGGTATCTTATTTTCATTAATAAGATATCTTGACATGTCACATAGGTTATTTTACTGTCTATCTCTGTATTCCTCAATAAGTGGACAATTAAGCACATAGTGTTCAAGACAGTGACCATATGCCTGATCACATAATTTGCATTTAGTTTGATCATCATCTGTGTCTCCCAAACTGCCAGAAGTACTTGTAGCCAAGCCTAAGCCTGGCCACTACAACATCAGTCAGTCTCTTCACATTGCAAGTTGCTCCACCAACCCCAGCCTAGTTAATGCTTCCCTAAATGCTTTGGCAGTAAAATTAGTGCCTTGATCACTTTGAATAGATTTAGGAATTCCAAAGCAAGAGATAAACTTAGTTAAGGCTTTAAGAATTGTTTTAGTGTTAATACTGCGCATAGGAACTGATTCTGGATATCTGGTTACTCTATCCATGATTTTGAATAAATATTGATTTCCAGACTTAGCCTTAGGTAGTGGACCTACACAATCTATTATTAATTCTGAAAAAGGTTCTCCATTAGTGGGAATGGGATGGAGAGGTGCAGATTTAATAGGGTGTCCAGGTTTCCCTACCTGCTGACATGATTCTTTACATCTTGCCTTAACTTTGGCCAAAATAATTCTTTTAATATTCTATACATAGTTTTGGTAATTTCCAAGTGGCCTCCTAAGGAAGAGTTATGGGCTATATTTAATATCTGAGATCTAAATTTTTGGGAACTACTAATCTATCTGTCTGCTGTCTTCCCTCCACCTCCTTACCAGTTTCAGTGCAGACTAAGTAACCTTTTTTTAAGTTGATATTTGACCGGGTGACCTGAAGTGGATTTACCCATTCAACTCTGTATTAAGCACATCTCTGGCAAAGACAATACGCTGGCTGATGTGTTATCTCGAATTTAATATTAGTTAGGATGTGTTAGGGACTTTGGGTAGAGCCAGCTCTTTTTTTTCCCCTTGTGGGTTTTTTTTTTTTTTTTTAGTGAGATATTCTGCTACCGACCGCAGGTATCTTGGACCTACGTTAGCCCTACCGTCTGCTGTCTCACTCTTAAGTTTAAAGCTGGACTTTGTCTCGAGAAAAGTTTAACTTTATCTAATGAGTGGGATGGTTGAGGGGAAAGGTGGTCCCATTATTGTAACATGCCATGGCGGCACTCTACTCATTTGAGGTGGAAGCCTAGTCCTGAGCCCTCTTGGGGTGGGGGTGTTGCATGTAAAGTGTACGTCACCTTATTCAGAGCATATTAACACACCAACATAGGCTGCCTCACCAGCCAGCGAACCATCTTGTTAAGGATTTGGTGATCGGGGCCCCATCACCAGATCAACAACTTGGTTCAGCCAATCATAGTATGGATCTGGCAATGGTAAAGGTGACGTGGATTCCACTCACATGTTTACCATTGTCCTTTCCACCCTGAGCTGGTTGTTGCACGGTTGTCTCTGTCTCTTGACTGCTGTTTTTGCCTTGACTACCGTGGCGTGCACTAATACTACTTACTCTATTGTATATAGTGTATATAGTTGTTCAAAACTGTAAATACTTGGTGAAGGAAAATACAAATTCATAATTGCTTGGTGAAGGAAAACACAATTTAAGCATTTTCTATTGTGTTTCTTTTCTCCAAGCTCCCTTTTACACTCAGGATAACAGGCCTTGAGACCTGAGGTTGTAATATGCCTGATCACATAATTTGCATTTAGTTTGATCATCATCTGTGTGTCTCCCAAACTGCCAGAAGTACTTGTAGCCAAGCCTAAGCCTGGCCACTACAACATCAGTCAGTCTGTTCACATGTTCACATTGCAAGTTGCTCCATAAACATACTTATCTATGTTCATGTTATCATAGTGGGTTATAGATCTACTCAGGCTTCTAACTGCATTCCTATAGCAATCATTTTCATTATTTACTTCTCTCCTAATATTATTCCTAATGCTAGACACAGATATACCAAAGTTATATTCTACATTCTACTTCTGGGTACTCTTCTTGACTAACATATCAACTTTATCATGAAGGAGTAATCCAATGTGTGATGGTATCCATAGCAATTGTACATTAATTCCTTTGTCCCGGATTTTTGAGTATCTATACCTGGCTTCTCCAATAAGCATGTTGTTGGAGTCATTATATGAGTCAAGAGCCTTCAGTGATGACAGAATCAGTAATGATGATAGAGTCAAGCTCAGTGTCATAAGTTAGCTTTAGTGCCATTAGGATTGCAAACAATTCAGTTTGCAGTGTAGACGCCCAGTTGTTAATTCTTATGCCTAGTTCAACAGATTTATTATCGTTCTTAACTAGGGAGGTGGCAACAAGAGCAGATGCAGCCCTGCCAGAAGACTCCTGTTTAGATCCATCAGTGTATATAACTTGTGATAACTTATTATTACCAGCTAGGGGAGAAATTTCTTCTTGACCAGTTGCTTTAACAAGTGATTTAAGGAAGGGATTACTAGCAATGAGCTTCTTGGGAGGGACTTGCAGGTATGTGATATTAAATGAACACATCTTCCATGGAGGGGTGAAATGCTCTTGATGTCTACAGTGATACAGTTCATGCAGGTTATAAAACCTAATGTAATTTCACGTTTTCACAATCCATTTAGATCTGTGTGTATTTCTAGACATTTAGTAAGATTCTTAGTGACAGTGTATGGTTCATTTCTTAACATTATATTACTGAGTACAGTGTTAATCTCAACAATCCTATCACTGATACTAGAAATACCAAGCTCCTTCCTCATATTAAGAACCTTTGTAGATTTGGGACAGCCAAGAATAATTCTGAGAGCTTCATTTTGCATTAACTCCAAGGGTCGGAGAGAGCTTTCTCGAGCTAATATCAACATGGGAGCAGCATAATCAATTAAGGACCTAACATAGGCTATGTACATCATTCTCACGATTCTCACATTAGCACCATAGTTGAGGTTGTAGCCAGCAACAGCTTTGAGAGCATTTAGCCTATCTTTGCATTTCTTATTTAGTTGTGGTATAGTAGATTTGGTAAAGGGTACATCTACACCAAGATATCTGTAAGTTTTAACGTAGCTAATGTTTTCACCCTGCAAATAGATGGGTGGGGATGTCGTTTGCTTGTTAATATCTTTGTTTTAGAGGAAGATATTACGAGGCCTAGTCGATTACAAATTGCTTGAACTTCATTAAGAATGGTACTCATTTTCTTATGCCCTGTTGTATGGATCATGATGTCATCAGCATAGATTATAGCTATATGTTTAGGTGAGGTAGGTAGAGCATTTAGGAGAGCATTAATCAGAACATTAAATAGCATGGGACTGAGAACTCCTCCCTGCGGTGTACCTAGGGACATTTCTTTAGACTCGCTTCAAAAGCCTTGGTAGAGGACAGAGGATACTCTATTTGACAGGTATCCTATTATCCAGCAGAGTAGGCTACCACCAATATTCATTTTGGCTAGTTCATATAGTATGACAGTTCTGTTCGCAATATCACTGGAGGCTACCCAGATACACTATTCCTAGCTCCGACCAACCCAACAGAAGTCTCGCTTGTTATTAACACATTAAAAAACAAGGCAGGAGATCTAAATAACTTACCACCTTTTATATACAAAAAAGCTTCTCAAGTACTATCACCAATTATTGCAACACTCTTTAACAAATCCATTGAATCCTCCACCTTCCCATCAATACTCAAAATAGCGAGGGTTACCCCCATACATAAAGGCGGAGATCAAACAGACCTAAATAACTATAGGCCAATATCTAACCTACCCCTTGTCTCCAAAATATTTGAAAAGTTAATTCATAGGCAAATCTATTCCTACCTCATCTCCCACAATATACTCAACCCCTGTCAGTTTGGTTTCAGGCCTAATAAAAACACAAATGATGCAATCATACACATGCTAGAAATAATATACACCGCTCTTGAAAATAAAGAAAACCCACTGGGAATCTTCATTGATTTACATAAAACTTTTGATACAGTTGACCATGATCTGTTACATCTAAAATTATCACACTATGGTATAAGAGGGCACTCCCTCAACTATCTAAAGTCATACCTTAGCAGCAGAAGCCAATATGTGTCCACAAATGGAGCTAACTCTTCCACACAAACAATTACAGTTGGTGTCCCACAGGGAAGTGTTCTTGGCCCACTTCTCTTTCTCATTTACATAAACGACCTTCCAAATGCATCTCAACTACTCAAACCCATACTATTTGCAGATGACACTACATACGTCTTCTCTCACCCATGCCCAGTCATACTAGCCAATGCTATAAATGCAGAATTACAGAAAATATCTACCTGGATGATGACTAACACGCTTACTCTCAATGTTGACAAAACCTATTTCATTCAGTTTGGGAACAGAGCTACAAATGTTCCACTTAACATAATGATAAACGGATCACTTGTCACAAAACTCACAGAGGGAAAATTCTTAGGAATCCACCTTGACAGTGGCCTCAAATTTAACACACATATACAACAAATTTCCAAGAAAGTCTCCAAGACCGTAGGAATACTATCTAAGATAAGGTACTATGTTCCACAACCAGCTCTCCTTTCCCTTTATCACTCACTCATTTACCCCTACCTCACCTATGGAATCTGTGCATGGGGCTCAACAACAATAAATCACCTCAAACCATTAATAACACAACAAAAGGCAGCAGTTCGAATGATAACAAATTCCCTCTCTAGACAACATACTCCACCAATATTCAAAAGTCTAAACTTACTCACCATACAAGACATCCATACTTTTTACAGTGCCTATTACATACATAAAACACTAAACTCAAATATTAACCCACAACTCAAAATTCTCCTAACCAACCTTAACAGGACACATGAACATAACACAACAGATCAATATTCCATGTTCCCCGCGTCCACCTCACACTATGCAAAAACGCAATGCACATCAAAGGCCCAAAAATCTGGAATTTATTACCTATGATTACCAAAGAAACCCGGTCTGTATATCAATTAAAAACTCTGCTAAAAACTAAATACCCACTACTTTACATTACCTACAAAGTTATTAAATAACTTTACACTGCCTCAAAAATAACATTATTCACTGTGTTACTCCCCTAGCATCAAAACCCCATACAAAATTGCTCAAAGAAAAATAATTTATCAAACATAATCTAGTACAAATGTTGAAACTTATACCTCATAATGTATATGCCATGTTATATCTTATAATGTATAAACCACCTAATATAAAGAAATCCATCCTCATGTAGCCTTGTGCTCCTTGTAACTCATATAATGACCTTATGTACCCTTGTGCTCCTTGTAACTCATCTAATGACCTTATGTACCCTTGTGCTCCTTGTAACTCATCTAATGACCTTATGTACCCTTGTGCTCCTTGTAACTCATCTAATGACCATATAATTTGTTACCGCAACACAAATTATTGCTTTAATTAATTTGTTTAATCTGGTTTAATTAATTTCATAATGAAGACAAAAAAACAAAACTATGTTTCAAAAATGTCATGTCTAAACTATGTTCAAATTTCATAGCTTAAATACTCAACTATACTCATATTGTAAACTATTTACAAAAATTCTTACAATTTAGTTTTAAGTTAATTTTAAGTCTTCCCAAAATGACCTGCATATTAGGGGCTTTTGGCATGTACACCTCATGTACTCTCATAACCCATTGTAATTCTTTGTATCATGTCCAAATAAACTATTATTATTATTATTATTATTATTATTATTTTTTTTTTTTTTTTTTTTTATTAACACATCGGCCGATTCCCACCAAGGCAGGGTGGCCCGAAAAAGAAAAACTTTCATCATCATTCACTCCATCACTGTCTTGCCAGAGGGGTGCTTTACACTACAGTTATAAAACTGCAACATTAACACCCCTCCTTCAGAGTGCCGGCACTGTACTTCCCATCTCCAGAACTCAAGTCCGGCCTGCCGGTTTCCTGAATCCTTCATAAATGTTACTTTGCTCACACTCCAACAGCACGTCAAGTATTAAAATCATATGCCTCCATTCACTCCTATCAAATACGCTCACACATGCTTGCTGGAAGTCCAAGCCCTCGCACACAAAACTTCCTATACCCCTCCCTCCAACCTTTCCTAGGCCGACCCCTACCCCGCCTTCCCTCCACTACAGATTTATACACTCTCGAAGTCACTCTGTCTCGTTCCATTCTCTCTACATGTCCAAACCACCTCAACAACCCTCCTCAGCTCTTTGGACAATCGTTTTGGTAATCCCGCACCTCCTCCTAATTTCCAAACTCCGAATTCTCTGCATTATATTCACACCACACATTGACCTCAGACATGACATCTCCACTGCCTCCAGCCTTCTCCTCGTTGCAACATTCATCACCCATGCTTCACACCCATATAACAGCGTTGGTATAACTATACTCTCATACATTCCCTCTTTACTTCCATGGACAAGGTTCTTTGTCTCCACAGACTCCGAAGTGCTCCACTCACCCTTTTTCCCTCATCAATTCTATGATTCACCTCATCTTTCATAGACCCATCTGCTGACATGTCCACTCCCAAATATCTGAATACATTCACCTCCTCCATACTCTCTCCCTCCAATCTGATATCCAATCTTTCGTCACCTATTCTTTTTGTTATCCTCATCACCTTACTCTTTCCTATATTCACTTTCAATTTTCTGCTTTTACACACCCTACCAAATTCATCCACCAACCTCTGCAACTTCTCTTCAGAATCTCCCAAAGCACAGTGTCATCAGCAAAAGCAACTGTAACAACTCCCACTTTGTATTTGCTTCTTTATCTTTTAGCCCAACACCTCTTGCCAAGACCCTCGCATTCACTTCTCTTACAACCCCATCTATAAATATATTGAACAACCACGGTGACATCACACATCCTTGTCTAAGGCCCACTTTTACTGGGAAATAGTCCCCTTCCCTCCTACACACTCTAACCTGAGCCTCACTATCCTCATAAAACTCTTCACTGCTTTCAGTAACCTTCCTCCTATTCCATACACCTGCAACATCTGCCACATTGCCCCCTATCTACCCTATCATACGCCTTTTCCAAATCCATAAATGCCACAAAACCTCTTTACCCTTATCCAAATACTGTTCACCTATATGTTTCACTGTAAACACTTGGTCTACACACCCCCTACCTTTCCTAAAGCCCCCTTGTTCATCTGTTATCCTGCTTTCTGTCTTACTCTTAATTCTTTCAATAATAACTCTACCATACACTTTACCAGGTACACTCAACAGACTTATGCCCCTATAATTTTTGCACTTTCTTTTGTCCCCTTTGCCTTTATACAAAGGAACAATACACGCTCTCTGCCAATCCCTAGGTACCTTACCCTCTTCCATACATTTATTAAATAATAGCACCAACCACTCCAAAACTATATCCCCACCTGCTTTTAACATTTCTATCTTTATCCCATCAATCCCAGCTGCCTTACCCCCTTTCATTCTACCCACTGCCTCACGAACTTCCCCTACACCCACAACTGGCTCTTCCACACTCCTACATGATGTTATTCCTCCTTGCCCTACACACGAAATCACAGCTTCCCTGTCTTCATCAACATTTAACAACTCCTCAAAATATTCTCTCCATCTTCCCGATACCTCTAACTCTCCATTTAATAACTCTCCTCTCCTATTTTTAAGTGTCAAATCCATTTGTTCTCTAGGCTTCCTCAACTTATTAATCTCATTCCAAAACTTTTTCTTATTTTCAACAAAATTTGCTGATAACATCTCACCCACTCTCTCATCTGCTCTCTTTTTACATTGCTTCACCACTCTTTTAACCTCTCTTTTTCTCTCCATATACTCTTCCCTCCTTGCATCACTTCTACTTTGTAAAAACCTGTCATATGCTAACTTTTTCTCCCTTACTACTCTCTTTACATCATCATTCCACCAATCGCTCCTCTTCCCTCCCGCACCCACTCGCCTGTAACCACAAACTTCTGCTGAACACTCTAACACTACATTTTTAAATCTACCCCATACATCTTCGACCCCATTGCCTACTCTCTCACTAGCCCATCTATCCTCCAATAGTTGTTTATATCTTACCCTAACTGTCTCCTCTTTTAGTTTATAAACCTTCACCTCTCTCTTACTTACTGATTCTATTTTCCTTGTATCCCATCTACCTTTTACTCCCACTGTAGCTATAACTAAAAAGTGATCTGATATATCTGTGTCCCCTCTATAAACATGTACATCCTGAAGTCTACTCAACAGTCTTTTATCTACCAATACATAGTCCAACAAACTACTGTCATTACGCCCTACATCATATCTTGTATACTTATTTATCCTCTTTTTCTTAAAATATGTATTACCTATAACTAAACCCCTTTCTATACAAAGTTCAATCAAAGGGCTCCCATTATCATTTACACCTGGCACCCCAAACTTACCTACTACACCCTCTCTACATGTTTCTCCTACTTTAGCATTTAGGTCCCCTACCACAATTACTCTCTCATTTGGTTCAAAAGTTCCTATACATTCGCTTAACATCTCCCAAAATCTCTCCCCTCCTCTACACTCCTCTCTTCTCCAGGTGCATACACGCTTATTATGACCCACTTTTCGCATCCGACCCTTATTTTAATCCACATAATCCTTGAATTTACACATTCATATTCCCTCTTTCCTTCCATAACTGATCCTTCAACATTATTGCTACCCCTTCCTTAGCTCTAACTCTCTCAGATACTCCTGACTTAATCCCATTTATTTCTCCCCACTGAAACTCGCCTACCCCTTCAGCTTTGTTTCGCTTAGGGCCAGGACATCCAACTTCTTTTCATTCATAACATCGGCAATCATCTCTTTCTTATCATCCGCACTACATCCACGCACATTCAGACAACCCAGTTTTATAAAGTTTTTCTTCTTCTCTTTTTAGTAGATTTGTACAGGAGAAGGGGTTACTAGCCCATTGCTCCCGGCATCTTAGTCGCCTCATACGACACGCATTGCTTACGGAGGAAAGATTCTTTTCCACTTCCCCATGGACAATAGAGAAAATAAAAAGAACAAGAGCTATTAAGAAAAAGAAGAAAAACCTAGATGTGTGTATGTATATATATGCATGTGTATGCCAGTGTAGTGTGACCTAAAGTGTAAGTAGAAGTAGCTAGATATACCTGTTATCCAGCGTGTTTATGAGACAGAAAAAAGACACCAGCAATCCTACCATCATGTAAAACAGTTTCAGGTTTCTGTTTCACAGTCACCTGGCAGGACGGTAGTACCTCCCTGGGTGGTTGCTGTCTACCAACCTACTACCTAAATGTGATAAAACTAGTAGGGGTGTGTGCAGTGAGAAAGGTGGAAATACAGTTCTGCACACTTACCTTTCATGAACCCATAGAGGAGGGGGAAAGTTGGTGTCTCATTCTGTGGTACAGTCTGTTAAGTCTAAATATATCAGGCTGTTGTGGCTTAGGGATAGGCACAATGAGACTTGGTCC
Source organism: Cherax destructor (assembly GCA_009830355.1). Lineage (NCBI taxonomy): Eukaryota > Metazoa > Arthropoda > Malacostraca > Decapoda > Parastacidae > Cherax > Cherax destructor. The sequence continues at coordinate 10,992 of WNWK01014018.1, forward strand.
AGGAAGTAGGAAGAACTCCCTCAATGTAACTGGTATTATACAGTGCCAACAAAGGATTATTAGGCACGTGCCTTAGAGTTCTGAGAATATCATAGGTTATACCATCCTCTCCAGGAGCAGTTGATCGACCTTTAGTTAATGCGTTATCTAATTCATACTCGGTGAAGAGGCAATCACTCTCATCAATATTTTGGCTCATAAAATTAATCAGTTTCAACATTTCTTCAGAAGCAATCTCTAAGTTTTTTCTAATATGAGATATAAGGTTTTCATGCCTGGATGTTTGGACCAGTCATTTATGAGGTCATTTCTTTTTCAAGTGGAAAGGGATGAGCAACATTGCCAGTCTTTTTCCTGGTTATTTTATTTATACCTTTCCGAGCCAAACTTAAAGGGGTAGACCTATTTTATCCACTAACGAATTGTTCCCATTCCTGTTGCCTAAATTCTTGCTTTCTATTCCTTGCATTTGTTAGTGAATCTTGGAACGTTCTGAGCAGGTCTGGGGTTCTACATACACGGTATGCTTTACCAATCCTCCTAGCTGCATGTGGTAAATTGCGTAGCTGTGGATCATTGTAATGTTTACATTGGTTTTTATTGTCATTTATAGTGGAAGGTTTATGTTTTCTATTCCTGTCCACTTGATCTGTGAGTACAGTCTCAATAGTGGTAACTAGATCATCATTTAATTTTTGTGTGCCAATGGGCTCGTAGTTCTTATACCGTTGATCCAAGTGGTTAATAAAGTTATCTCTGTGCTCTGGGTTGAGAATAATTTTCCTCCTTCTGTATTTAGCTATCAGTGTATTAGCTATTAGCTGAGAGTTTTTTTATATTTTAATGTTGCAACATATTTTTGTATGTGTTGATGGTTGCTGCAGTGTGCCGAATAATGATGCTGCTAACTGCTGCAATTATCTGAGTGATGAGTAGTGGATGTTGCTTGTAACTACAGTGTACTGAGTAGTGGATGTTGCTAGTAACTACAGTGTACTGAGTAGTGGATGTTGCTAGTAACTACAGTGTACTGAGTAGTGGATGTTGCTAGTAACTACAGTGTACTGAGTAGTGGATGTTGCTACCAACTACAGTGTACTGAGTAGTGGATGTTGCTAGTAACTACAGTGTACTGAGTAGTGGATGTTGCTTGTAACTACAGTGTACTGAGTAGTGGATGTTGCTAGCAACTACAGTGTACTGAGTAGTGAATGTTGCTTGTAACTACAGTGTACTGAGTAGTGGATGTTGCTTGTAACTACAGTGTACTGAGTAGTGGATGTTGCTAGTAACTACAGTGTACTGAGTAGTGGATGTTGCTTGTAACTACAGTGTACTGAGTAGTGGATGTTGCTAGTAACTACAGTGTACTGAGTAGTGGATGTTGCTTGTAACTACAGTGTACTGAGTAGTGGATGTTGCTTGTAACTACAGTGTACTGAGTAGTGGATGTTGCTAGTAACTACAGTATACTGAGTAGTGGATGTTGCTTGTAACTACAGTGTACTGAGTAGTGGATGTTGCTAGTAACTACAGTGTACTGAGTAGTGGATGTTGCTTGTAACTACAGTGTACTGAGTAGTGGATGTTGCTTGTAACTACAGTGTACTGTGTAGTGGATGTTGCTTGTAACTACAGTGTACTGAGTAGTGGATGTTGCTTGTAACTACAGTGTACTGAGTAGTAGATGTTGCTAGTAACTACAGTATACTGAGTAGTGGATGTTGCTTGTAACTACAGTGTACTGAGTAGTGGATGTTGCTAGTAACTACAGTGTACTGAGTAGTGGATGTTGCTTGTAACTACAGTGTACTGAGTAGTGGATGTTGCTTGTAACTACAGTGTACTGAGTAGTGGATGTTGCTAGTAACTACAGAGTACTGAGTAGTGGATGTTGCTACCAACTACAGTGTACTGAGTAGTGGATGTTGCTAGCAACTACAGTGTACTGAGTAGTGGATGTTGCTACCAACTACAGTGTACTGAGTAGTGGATGTTGCTAGCAACTACAGTGTACTGAGTAGTGGATGTTGCTAGTAACTACAGTGTACTGAGTAGTGGATGTTGCTTGTAACTACAGTGTACTGAGTAGTGGATGTTGCTAGTAACTACAGTGTACTGAGTAGTGGATGTTGCTAGCAACTACAGTGTACTGAGTAGTGGATGTTGCTAGTAACTACAGTGTACTGAGTAGTGGATGTTGCTTGTAACTACAGTGTACTGAGTAGTGGATGTTGCTTGTAACTACAGTGTACTGAGTAGTGGATGTTGCTAGCAACTACAGTGTACTGAGTAGTGGATGTTGCTAGCAACTACAGTGGACTGAGTAGTGGATGTTGCTAGAAACTACAGTGTACTGAGTAGTGGATGTTGCTAGCAACTACAGTGTACTGAGTAGTGGATGTTGCTTGTAACTACAGTGTACTGAGTAGTGGATGTTGCTAGTAACTACAGTGTACTGAGTAGTGGATGTTGCTAGTAACTACAGTGTACTGAGTAGTGGATGTTGCTAGTAACTACAGTGTACTGAGTAGTGGATGTTGCTAGTAACTACAGTGTACTGAGTAGTGGATGTTGCTAGCAACTACAGTGTACTGAGTAGTGGATGTTGCTACCAACTACAGTGTACTGAGTAGTGGATGTTGCTACCAACTACAGTGTACTGAGTAGTGGATGTTGCTACCAACTACAGTGTACTGAGTAGTGGATGTTGCTACCAACTACATTGTACTGAGTAGTGGATGTTGCTAGCAACTACAGTGTATTGAGTAGTGGATGTTGCTTGTAACTACAGTGTACTGAGTAGTGGATGTTGCTAGCAACTACAGTGTACTGATTAGTGGATGTTGCTTGTAACTACAGTGTACTGAGTAGTGGATGTTGCTTGTAACTACAGTGTACTGAGTAGTGGATGTTGCTAGTAACTACAGTGTACTGAGTACTGGATGTTGCTTGTAACTACAGTGTACTGAGTAGTGGATGTTGCTAGCAACTACAGTGTACTGAGTAGTGGATGTTGCTTGTAACTACAGTGTACTGAGTAGTGGATGTTGCTAGTAACTACAGTGTACTGAGTAGTGGATGTTGCTAGTAACTACAGTGTACTGAGTAGTGGATGTTGCTAGCAACTACAGTGTAATGAGTAGTGGATGTTGCTACCAACTACAGTGTACTGAGTAGTGGATGTTGCTTGTAACTACAGTGTACTGAGTAGTGGATGTTGCTTGTAACTACAGTGTACTGAGTAGTGGATGTTGCTAGTAACTACAGTGTACTGAGTAGTGGATGTTGCTTGTAACTACAGTGTACTGAGTAGTGGATGTTGCTAGCAACTACAGTGTACTGAGTAGTGGATGTTGCTAGCAACTACAGTGTACTGAGTAGTGGATGTTGCTTGTAACTACAGTGTACTGAGTAGTGGATGTTGCTAGTAACTACAGTGTACTGAGTAGTGGATGTTGCTAGTAACTACAGTGTACTGAGTAGTGGATGTTGCTAGTAACTGCAGTGTACTGAGTAGTGGATGTTGCTACCAACTACAGTGTACTGAGTAGTGGATGTTGCTAGTAACTACAGTGTACTGAGTAGTGGATGTTGCTTGTAACTACAGTGTACTGAGTAGTGGATGTTGCTACCAACTACAGTGTACTGAGTAGTGGATGTTGCTAGTAACTACAGTGTACTGAGTAGTGGATGTTGCTTGTAACTACAGTGTACTGAGTAGTGGATGTTGCTTGTAACTACAGTGTACTGAGTAGTGGATGTTGCTAGTAACTACAGTGTACTGAGTAGTGAATGTTGCTTGTAATTACAGTGTACTGAGTAGTGGATGTTGCTTGTAACTACAGTGTACTGAGTAGTGGATGTTGCTAGTAACTACAGTGTACTGAGTAGTGGATGTTGCTTGTAACTACAGTGTACTGAGTAGTGGATGTTGCTTGTAACTACAGTGTACTGAGTAGTGGATGTTGCTAGTAACTACAGTGTACTGAGTAGTGGATGTTGCTAGTAACTACAGTGTACTGAGTAGTGGATGTTGCTAGCAACTACAGTGTACTGAGTAGTGGATGTTGCTAGTAACTACAGTGTACTGAGTAGTGAATGTTGCTTGTAACTACAGTGTACTGAGTAGTGGATGTTGCTAGTAACTACAGTGTACTGAGTAGTGGATGTTGCTATCAACTACAGTGTACTGAGTAGTGGATGTTGCTAGTAACTACAGTGTACTGAGTAGTGGATGTTGCTAGTAACTACAGTGTACTGAGTAGTGGATGTTGCTACCAACTACAGTGTACTGAGTAGTGGATGTTGCTAGTAACTACAGTGTACTGAGTAGTGGATGTTGCTTGTAACTACAGTGTACTGAGTAGTGGATGTTGCTTGTAACTACAGTGTACTGAGTAGTGGATGTTGCTTGTAACTACAGTGTACTGAGTAGTGGATGTTGCTTGTAACTACAGTGTACTGAGTAGTGGATGTTGCTTGTAACTACAGTGTACTGAGTAGTGGATGTTGCTAGTAACTACAGTGTACTGAGTAGTGGATGTTGCTAGTAACTACAGTGTACTGAGTAGTGGATGTTGCTAGCAACTACAGTGTACTGATTAGTGGATGTTGCTAGTAACTACAGTGTACTGAGTAGTGAATGTTGCTTGTAACTACAGTGTACTGAGTAGTGGATGTTGCTAGTAACTACAGTGTACTGAGTAGTGGATGTTGCTACCAACTACAGTGTACTGAGTAGTGGATGTTGCTAGTAACTACAGTGTACTGAGTAGTGGATGTTGCTAGTAACTACAGTGTACTGAGTAGTGGATGTTGCTACCAACTACAGTGTACTGAGTAGTGGATGTTGCTAGTAACTACAGTGTACTGAGTAGTGGATGTTGCTTGTAACTACAGTGTACTGAGTAGTGGATGTTGCTTGTAACTACAGTGTACTGAGTAGTGGATGTTGCTTGTAACTACAGTGTACTGAGTAGTGGATGTTGCTTGTAACTACAGTGTACTGAGTAGTGGATGTTGCTTGTAACTACAGTGTACTGAGTAGTGGATGTTGCTAGCAACTACAGTGTACTGAGTAGTGGATGTTGCTAGCTGCTGTATTATTATCATGAGGAATCGCTAAACCCGTAGGGATATATAGCGCCTGTGGGGGATCGGAAGGATGACATTCAGGTTCAATTCAGGGAACCAGAGCACAGATCCAATTCCCTAGATCAAGAGCCCCTCACCAGGGTCAAGGAACCTCTCTTGAGGGGCTAGCTGCTGCAGAGTACTGAGTAGTGGATGTGGGGAATTTTTGCGTAATAGAGGAATGAATACAATATTAAAAAAAAAACATTGTTGGTCTTGGGGGTATTCATCTTTCTTTTGACAGCTCAAGACCATAGCAGTTGCACCCTGGGGGATGTTCCTTCGATGTCGGCTATCTATAGGTCCCACTGGGTTGAAATATATATGTTAAACTTACCCTGATGACATATGCTCTGATATTTCAGGTATGTCACATGAAAAACTGGAAATGATGTCTTACCTAGATTTGGGCGATCGTCCGCCCATCACAGCTTCGAAATGGTTAGCACTAGTGCCCTAACACGCAACCTTGAGCACTGCAGAGAGTGGATAACAGGTGGTAGAATGAAGAATATAATTTACCTGGCTCATTGTAGCAGGAGCCCTTGACGTCACCATGTAATTGAAGCAGATATCGATGGCTTGACTGAAGATTTGACTTAGGATATCTGCCCCACTTTGTCACTTCTAGTCATGCTGAAGCTGTCTAGTAACAGAGATAGTTCGTCGTCCACACTAATGTTAATGTTTACTTAATCTGTTCAAAACGCCATGCACAGTTGCGGAAAAAAGTTCCTTGGCAGGAATAATATCAGGCAGCTCAGACGTAGTAAACAGAGGATTAGCGCAGCTTGTAACGACGATGGTGATTGGTTGACAAAATCAAATTGCTGGTACTTTCTTTGCATCTATATAGAAATAGATTTATGAATACATAAACGAATTTATTACCATTCGGATATTATATACAATATTATAAATACATTAAAAATAATTTGAAAATGTGACCAAGGAAGTAGTATGATTGATAACAAGTCCGTAATCATCATACATCAGTCACATCTACTCATGTACATATATTTTCGATGGACGAAGTTTAATAATGTCTTACAGAATAGTACTGTTAATTGGCATAATATATAATTTAAAATGGTACACCACTAACCAAAGTGTTCTTTAATAAAACCATGTAGCTACTTTTTATGATAATATTCAACACAAATACATAATAGCATTCACTTGTTTAACGTTGCGTACATATATATATATATATATATATATATATATATATATATAAATATATAGATAATATATTATATATATATTTATATATTATATATATCATGATACAAGACTTTAAGGAAGAATATTTAGATTTCTTCATAATTGAATATTCCACTTCCCTACCACCCCATCTATATATATATATATATATATACGTATATATATGTCGTGCCGATTAGGTAAAACTTGCGATTTTGGCTTAAATAGCAACGCTCTTCTTGCCATATAAGACAAGTGAAAATTTGTGTATGCAATAATTTCGCAAAAATCATTCTGAACCTAACGAAAAAAATATATTTCATTGTGTTTGTTTATTATTAAATTATTGTAAACGTATCTAAAATATATTTTGTTGGGTTAGGCTAAAATAAATTGCGCTTGTTATAATAAGGTTAGGTAAGTTTTCAAAGTTTCTCTTGGTACAAAATTATAATTTTTTACATTAAAATAAATAAAAAAATATATATCTTTAAACGTATAAGAGAAAATTTTAGAAAGGACTTAATTTTAGAAGAGTTCTTGCTAATTGACCAGTTTTACCTATTAGGCACGACATATATATATATATATACTATCAACAAGTGCCTTTACAATCAGTAACTAACACAAGAGGCCAAGTAAGGAGTAATGACATTATCATCTCAGAGAAATGAAGTTATGTATTTTATATTTAACCTCTCTTTCTCTTTCTCTCCTTTGCTCTTTTCCTTTCCCTCTCGCTCTCTCTCTCTCTCTCTCTCTCTCTCTCTCTCTCTCTCTCTCTGCACATCTATCAAATTTTGCTAAAATAAGAACTTAGACACATTTACACCCCCCCTCCGTCACACTGGGGCTGGGTTAGAGTCCTGGCACTGAAGGCACCCGACCCACTCTTCGTGCATATTGTTCAATGTTATTCAACTTTTATCTACGACTGTAATAATGTAACGTTGCATTTTATTTATGTGAAAATTTAAAAAAAAATCGTTCCATACTGAAACACCCACTAATCAATCTGTTCAGTTTATGTAAATTATTTGGCTTGTTAATTGTCATGATGACTGACAGTCTCGTTTATCACTACGAATAATGACACTTATCACCTCAGTGACCAATTAATTTTATACATAACTGAATGCTTGTTGCACATAGGTTTTCTTGAACAATTATAATATAAAACTTTTAGATCAATTAACTTTAAAATTAGTCATTTACTTTTCACAAATATTTTACAATACCTATAAAAATTTGTTTCCCATAAGAATGAAAAACACGTAATATGGATCTGCAGTCGCAAAAAATACATGTAGGTTCCCTATTCTGATTGAACAATTACAGTTTAAAACTAAAAATTTATATTTTACCTTCTGAAGTGAAGAAATTTTTCAGTTCACTAGTGTCAGTAATTTCATTGATATTTTTAGTTAAGACTCAAGAATCTTGATTCAAGTAAAAATAGTTGGGTTTCCTGATTAGTGGATACGGAGAGTTGGATTGAGGGGGGGGGGTGTTGCTTGATTGACTAAGGTACTTTCAGGGTTGGTTTTCGGGTTGGCATTTAATTGATAAATTTGTTAAAATAGGTGAAAATTTATTAAATTTGCATATCTCAGCAGTTTTTAGGTTGGTTCTGATGGTTGAATTGGGAGTTTCTTTGTTCTATTGGTCAGTCTGATTTTATAAGTGGAATTGACCTAAAATGGGAGGGTCACAGTGGCTTCACCCCCTCCCCAACTATTACGGCCGCCCAATATGCTTGAGAATGGTCTTATAGACGAGAAATAGAGAAGAACGTCGATTTTAGTAGTAACGATATATTGACAATGGAGAGCAACTCTAGTCTAGCAGATGTCACGGGACGTTAATAATGGAGAGAAGCAAGATTGTTTTAGTAACTGGAATGCCTTTTTTTGCGACTCTGATTTGAAAAAGGAAATTGTTGAATATAGTTTAAAATTAGCAGAAGGGCCAAATTTTGGACAACTAACTGGTTGGTTTTTGGAGTAAAATTACTGTTTCTTCCTGCCTACCTGGAGTCTACCTGGAGCCTACCTGGAGTCTACCTGGAGGGCATTCGGGGATCAACTCCCCCGCGGCCCGGTCCATGACCAGACCTCCCGGTGGATCAGGGCCTGATCAACGAGGCTGTTACTGGTGGCCGCACGTAGTCCAACATACGAACCACAGTCCGGCTGATCTGGCACTGACTTTAGGTATCTGTCCAGCTCCCTCTTGAAGACAACGAGGGGTTTATTGGTAATTTCCCTTATGGCTGGTGGGAGGCTGCTGAACAGTCTTGGGCCCTGGACACTTAATGTGTTTTCTCTAAGTGTACCAGTGGTGCCCCTAATTTTCACTGGGGGTATGTTGCATCGCCTGCCAAGTCTTTTGCTTTCGGTTGTAATAGACCATAATTTTTAAAGGGGTGGACCGGTAAGCCAGCGGAAGGCCTCGGTCAGATGACCAAAAGCTCCAAAGGCAGGAAACACTTGTCCTGTGTCCTGACGAACCTTACCTACCTAACCTTTCGTAGGGACTGACTTGTGTGTGCAGATTAGGGACCAGTCCCTCCAGAATCTTCCAGGTGTAGATTATGATATATCTCTCTCGCCTGCGTTCCAGTGAATATAAGTTTAGTGCTTCCAGGCGTTCCCAGTAGTTAAGGTGTTTGATGGAACTTATACGTGCAGTAAAGGTTCTCTGTACATTCTCTAGTCTGCAATTTCACCTGCCTTGAATGGGGATGTTAAAGTACAGCAGTATTCCAGCCTAGAGAGAACAAGTGATTTAAAAAGGATCATCACTGGCTTGGCATCTCTTGTCTTGAATGTTCTCATTATCCATCCTATCATTTTCCTTGCTGATGTGATAGTGGCATTGTTGTGGTCCTTGAAGGTGAGATCTTCGGACATTACCACTCCCAGGTCCTTCACATTACTTTCCCGTGTCCTCAATGGATGACACTCCCATGCAGATCCTAGTATCGTCTGCAAAGGATGATACAGTGCTATGGTTTACATCTCTGTCTATGTCTGATATGAGAATGAGGAACAGGATAGGGGCGAGTACTGTGCCTTGTGGGACAGAGCTCTTCACTATGGCAGCTTCTGATTTAACTCTGTTTACCACTACTCTTTATGTTCGATTGGTTAGAAAGTTGAATATCCATCTGACTACTTTGCCAGTTATCCCTTTACCAAGCATTTTGTGTGCTATTACACCATGATCGCACTTGTCAAAGGCTTTTGCAAAATCTGTGAATACTACATCTGCATTCTATTTGTTTTCCATTGCATCTAAGACCATATCATAGTTGCAAGAGGCAGGAACGACCTGCTCTGAAACCATGTTGCCCTGGATTGTGCAATTTTTGGGAGTCCAAGTGGTTTGCAATCCTGCTTCTTAGAACTTTCAAAGATTTTTTATGATGTGGGACGTTAAAGCTATTGGTCTATAGTTCTTAGCTATTGCTTTGCTGCCTCCTTTATGGAGTGGGGTTATATCCGTTGTTTTCAGTGACTGTGGAATCTCACCTGTGTCTATGCTCCTTCTCCATAGCATACTTAGGGCCCGTGAGAGGGGTCTCTTGCAGTTATTTTATAGCACACAAGCCACTAGTGAAATGGATTAGATTTCGGTCTACTTCATGATTGAAATGGGCCCCCAAATGAGTGTCTTTGCCGAATTACTATAGCAGTTAACTCTCATAAATCACTCATAACTCATAAATCACAGCCGCAAGGTGACATAACTCATAAATCACAGCCGCAAGGTGACATAACTCATAAATCCCAGCCGCAAGGTGACATAACTCATAAATCACAGCCGCAAGGCGACATAAATCGCAGCAGCAAGGTGACATAAATCACAGCTGCAAGGTGACAACTCATAACTCACAGCTGCAAGGTGACAACTCATAAATCACAGCTGCAAGGAGACATAAATCACAGCTGCAAGGTGACATCTCATAAATCACAGCTGCAAGGAGACATAAATCACAGCTGCAAGGTGAGATAACTCATTAATCACAGCTGCAAGGCGACATAAATCACAGCAGCAAGGAGAAATAAATCACAGCTGCAAGGTGACATAAATCACAGCTGCAAAGTGACATAACTCATAAATCACAGCTGCAAAGAGACATAAATCACAGCTGCAAGGTGACAACTCATAAATCACAGCTGCAAGGAGACATAAATCACAGCTGCAAGGTGACAGCTCATAAATCACAGCTGCAAGGTGACATAACTCAGAAATCAGAGCTGCAAGAAGACATAAATCACAGCTGCAAGGTGAGATAACTCATAAATCACAGCTGCAACGCGACATAAATCACAGCAGCAAGGTGACATAACTCATAAATCACAGCTGCAAGGAGACATAAATCACAGCTGCAAGGTGACATAACTCATAAATCACAGCTGCAAGGAGACATAAATCACAGCAGCAAGGTGACATAACTCATGAATCACAGCTGCAAGGAGACATAAATCACAGCTGCAAGGTGACATAACTCATAAATCACAGCTGCAAGGAGACATAAATCACAGCAGCAAGGTGACATAACTCATAAATCACAGCTGCAAGGAGACATAAATCACAGCTGCAAGGAGACATAAATCACAGCTGCAAAGAGACATAAATCACAGCTGCAAGGTGACATAACTCATAAATCACAGCTGAAAGGAGACATAAATCACAGCTGCAAAGTGACATAACACATAAATCACAGCTGCAAGGTAAGATAACTCATAAATCACAGCTGCAAGGTGAGATAACTCATAAATCACAGCTGCAGGGTGAGATAACTCATAGATAACAGCTGCAAGATGACGTAACTCATAAATCACAGCCGCAAGGCGACATAAATCACAGCTGCAAGGTGACATAAATCACAGTTGCAAGGTGACATAACTCATAAATCACAGCTGCAAAGAGACATAAATCACAGCTGCAAGGTGACAACTCATAAATCACAGCTGCAAGGTGAGATAACTCATAAATCACAGCTGCAAGATGACGTAACTCATAAATCACAGCTGCAAGATGACGTAACTCATAAATCACAGCCGCAAGGCGAAATAAATCACAGCAGCAAGATGACGTAACTCATAAATCACAGCAGCAAGGTGACATAAATCACAGCTGCAAGGTGACTTAACTCATAAATCACAGCCGCAAGGCGAAATAAATCAAAGCAGCAAGATGACGTAACTCATAAATCACAGCAGCAAGGTGACATAACTCATAAATCACAGCTGCAAGGTGACATAAATCACAGCAGCAAGGTGACTTAACTCATAAATCACAGCTGCAAGGCGAAATAAATCACAGCAGCAAGATGACGTAACTCATAAATCACAGCAGCAAGGTGACATAACTCATAAATCACAGCTGCAAGGAGACATAAATCACAGCTGCAAGGAGACATAAATCACAGCTGCAAGGAGACATAAATCACAGCTGCAAGGAGACATAAATCACAGCTGCAAGGTGACATAAATCACAGATGCAAGGTGACATAACTCATAAATCACAGCTGTAAAAAGACATAAATCACAGTTACAAAAATATATAAATCACAGCTGCAGGGTGACTTAACTCATAAATCACAGCTGCAAGGTGACATAACTCATAAATCACAGCTGCAAGGTGACATAAATCACAGCTGCAAAAAGACATAAATCACAGATGCAAGGTGACATAACTCATAAATCACAGCTGTAAAAAGACATAAATCACAGTTACAAAAAGATATAAATCACAGCTGCAGGGTGACTTAACTCATAAATCACAGCTGCAAAGTGACATACTCATAAATCACAGCTGCAAGGTGACATAACTCATAAATCACAGCTGCAAGGTGACATAACTCATAAATCAAACTGAAAGGAGACAAATCACAGCTGCAAGGTGACATAAAGCACAGCTGCAAGGTGACATAAATCACAGCTGCAAGGTGACATAAATCACAGCTGCAAAGCGAAATAAATCACAGCTGCAAGGTGATATAACTCATAAATCCCAGCAGCAAGGAGACATAAATCACAGCTGCAAGGTGAGATAACTCAAATCACAGCCGCAAGGAGACATAAATCACAGCTGCAAGGTGACATAACTCATAAATCACAGCTGCAAGGAGACATAAATCACAGCTGTAAGGCGACATAAATCACAGTTGCAAGGTGACATAAATCACAGTTACAAGGCGACATAAATCACAGCTGCAAGGCGACATAAATCACAGCTGCAAGGAGACATAAATCACAGCTGCAAGGCGACATAAATCACAGCTGCAAGGAGACATAAATCACAGCTGCAAGGCGACATAAATCACAGCTGCAAGGTGACATAAATCACAGCTGCAAGGCGACATAAATCACAGCTGCAAGGAGACATAAATCACAGCTGCAAGGCGACATAAATCACAGCTGAAAGGTGACATAAATCACAGCTGCAAGGAGACATAAATCACAGCTGCAAGGCGACATAAATCACAGCTGCAAGGTGACATAAATCACAGCTGCAAGGCGACATAAATCACAGCTGCAAGGTGACATAAATCACAGCTGCAAGGTGACATAAATCACAGCTGCAAGGCGACATAAATCACAGCTCGTAAGGCGACATAAATCACAGCTGCAGGGTGACATAAATCACAGCTGCAAGGCGACATAAATCACAGCTACAAGGTGACATAAATCACAGCTGTAAGGTGACATAAATCACAGCTACAAGGTGACATAAATCACAGCTGCAAGGCGACATAAATCACAGCTGCAAGGCGACATAAATAACAGCTGCAAGGTGACATAAATCACAGCTGCAAGGCGACATAAATCACAGCTGCAAGGTGACATAAATCACTGCTGCAAGGTGACAATAATCACAGCTGCAAGGCGATATAGATCACAGCTGCAAGGCGACATAAATCACAGCTGCAAGGCGACATAAATCACAGCTACAAGGTTACATAAATCACAGCTGCAAGGCGACATAAATCACAGCTACAAGGAGACATAAATCTCAGCTGCAAGGTGACATAAATTGTCGTGTGGGTCTTGGGAGAGATATATAGGTTGTCAAAGACACTCCTTGTAGGATGGTTACGGTATATTTACAGTATGTGAAGGAGGGAGCCCAGCCACCGTCCGTCCAGCTTGTAGATCTGTTACTTGTGAGAGGGTACGCCTATGCGAGGCTATGCACATGCGCTGAGCCTCTGACGTCAGCGGGTATCGTGACGTCACACGCAAAGGGACCAGCTGTATAGCTAGGATGAAGGCTGATACACTACACAAGTGTATATATAATACTGACACGACAGCTCGGCCATGTTATCGTATGACGTCTCGGCATACTATACAACTCTATAGGCTGTACAGTTAGGTGGTACTGGGGGAATCTATACAATAGCAAACACATTATAACTTGGAACTAATCAAGATTAATCTTACTCTCGCACTTCTTGAGTTAACGGTACTTAAGAGAATGTTAATGGATCTAGATATAAACAGTATATATATTACAATTTCAATTTGCAAATTTGATCGATCAATCGATGTGTATTCATGCACTCTACGGCTTCTGAGGAAGAATAAATATTTACAGGGAAGAAGTTTTAGCAGAAAAGAGAGACTCGGCTAGCACGGTCAACTGTTAAAACTCAGAACTCGGAGAGAACTTGAACACACAAAAATCTTACTAGATACTAGAAATCTGATAACAAAACACACAGTCAATAACGTCAGTTCTAGTCTGGATTTTCTAATTTTCTATCTTTAGCTCACAACTTATGATCACTTTCCTACTGAAGGAATGAACAAACTCGGTATTGATCAACTTATAATCACTTTCCTACTGAAGGAATGAACAGACTCGGTATCAATTATAATCACTTTCCTACTGAAGGAATGAACAGACTGGCAAAGTGGATGGATCTCTCTCAGGTTGAAATATTCAATGACACAAAGTAGAGCAAAGGAGAACGGTACAATCTCACTGCAAGGTAAAATTACTCGACACACGACAAATCACAGCTACAAGGCGACATAAATCACAGCTACAAGGCGACATAAATCACAGCTACAAGGCGACATAAATCACAGCTACAAGGCGACATAAATCACAGCTGCAAGGTGACATAAATCACAGCTGCAAGGCGACATAAATCACAGCTACAAGGCGACATAAATCACAGCTGCAAGGTGACGTAACTCTTATATAAATCACAGCTGCAAGGTAATATAAATCACAGCTACAAGGCGACATAAATCTCAGCTGCAAGTTGACATAAATCACAGCTACAAGGCGACATAAATCACAGCTGCAAGGTGACGTAACTCTTATATAAATCACAGCTGCAAGGTAATATAAATCACAGCTACAAGGCGACATAAATCTCAGCTGCAAGTTGACATAAATCACAGCTACAAGGCGACATAAATCACAGCTACAAGGTGACATAAATCACAGCTACAAGGCGACATAAATCACAGCTACAAGTGCGACATAAATCACAGCTCAAGGCACATAAATCACTAGCTAACAAGGGTGACATAAATCACAGCTGCAAGTGACATAAATCACAGCTACAAGGCGACATAAATCACAGCTGCAAGGCTGACGCTAAGTATATAAATCACAGCTGCAAGGTAATATAAATCACAGCTACAAGGCGACATAAATCACAGCTACAAGGTGACATAAATCACAGCTACAAGGCGACATAAATCACAGCTGCAAGGTGACGTAACTCTTATATAAATCACAGCTACAAGGTGACATAAATCACAGCTACAAGGCGACATAAATCACAGCTGCAAGGTGACGTAACTCTTATATAAATCACAGCTGCAAGGTAATATAAATCACAGCTACAAGGCGACATAAATCACAGCTGCAAGGCGACATAAATCACAACTGCAAGGCGACATAAATCACAACTGCAAGGCGACATAAATCACAACTGCAAGGCGACATAAATCACAGCTGCAAGGCGACATAAATCACAACTGCAAGGCGACATAAATCACAACTGCAAGGCGACATAAATCACAGCTGCAAGGCGACATAAATCACAACTGCAAGGCGACATAAATCACAACTGCAAGGCGACATAAATCACAACTGCAAGGCGACATAAATCACAACTGCAAGGCGACATAAATCACATCTGCAAGGCGACATAAATCACAACTGCAAGGGACATAAATCACAGCTGCAAGGCGACATAAATCACAACTGCAAGGCGACATAAATCACAACTGCAAGGCGACATAAATCACAACTGCAAGGCGACATAAATCACAACTGCAAGGCGACATAAATCACAACTGCAAGGCGACATAAATCACAGCTGCAAGGTGACATAAATCACACTGCAAGGCGACATAAATCACAACTGCAAGGCGACATAAATCACAACTGCAAGGCGACATAAATCACAACTGCAAGGCGACATAAATCACAGCTGCAAGGCGACATAAATCACAACTGCAAGGTGACATAAATCACAACTGCAAGGCGACATAAATCACAACTGCAAGGCGACATAAATCACAACTGCAAGGCGACATAAATCACAGCTGCAAGGTGACGTACTTCATAAATCGAACCTAAATAGTCGTCAATGATAACAAAAAGCAAGAATTCTGAAGTTTTTGCCTTTCTGGTAGCATGAAAGCGACCCTTAAGACGTTCAGAAATAAAGAGGAAATCTGCTTGGCCGACAGTGGTAAAAGAGGCACGACCCACAAAAGCCTCAAGAACGTTAGATTATCTGATACACGGAAGGAAGCGCTGACCAAGAAGTGAAAAGTATCAAGCTTAAGTTAAAGGAATAACAAAAAAAGGCACAATACCCTGACTAGAACAATACACAAATAACCGGCACATAGTGACTTTGTAAATGGTCCAAGTAGGACCGAAACATCGTTGTAAGCTCCTCTCTTCTATGTGCGAGTTATTTGTGTGTTAAGTTAAAGGATTCATACAGGATCCAGGAGAGGCAGGAAGAGCTAAAAAGCGATTAGTGAAATTGAAAGAAATTCGAAATATTTCTTTTCGTATGCAAAAAACAAGGCAAAAACCACATCCAGTATCGTGCCCTTGCTCAGACATGATGGGGCTTACACAGATGACAACAAAGAAATAAGTGAGATTCTGAAATCTCAATACGACTCTGTTTAGCGAGCCACTAACACTGGTAAACAATCAAAATGCTTCCGAGACCAGAGCAGAAATTTACAACTAATTTTAGGTCACTGATAATGAATATCATGGTTAAAATTGTTTGTTAGCTCTACTTTTCAATATAGACCTACGTGTCACAACAGGTTGCAACAGGCTTGCGGCAGTGTGTTTCATACCACACTCACAGTCTCACTGACCTTCATTATTGTTCCAGCAGTCATAGAAGCTGGTTGTGCTCTCCATGTTTATATTTTGAGGTGAAAGGTAGGTGATTTTCTTAGCCAGACACTTTTTAAACCAAGTACTGCTGTGTTATGCAGAAAGTGGGATTACCTGAGGCCTAATGCCTTGTCTAAGGGCAAAAAGTAAAAGGTACACAAATCACCTGTAAAACTAGGTCTCCCAGGCTATCCCAGTTAAAACAGAAAGCGCTAAACCAGCATTTAACACATTGGCTGGTTATCAGAGGGTTCAAGGAAAATTCCTCGTTATAAAAATATACATTTATTTAAGATAACTATATACACTCATTAAATCTACACAAATCTCTCTCTTGTGTCGGCAGCCGGAGTCGCACAAAATAAACAAACACTGGGTGTGTGAGGGAGGTGTGTTGTGGACACGGTGTCATCACTACTCTCCTGCCGAAAACATGTTATCCCAAATTCACCAGCTCTCACTCAACCAACCGAGCCCTGACCACGTCAGAGCCCCAGAAAGCCTACTGGTAAGCATTAAATTAGCCTATGGCGTGGATTTTCTAACCAGAGGAATACAAAAACTTAGCTCAAATACAGTGGGTGGCCCGGTGGTTTAGTGGCTAGAGCTCTCGCTTCACACACGGAGGGCCCGGGTTCGATTCCCGGTGGATATATTTTGACGTGTTTCCTTACACCTGTTGTCATGTTCACCTAGCAGCAAATAGGTACCTGGGTTGTTAGTCGACTGGTGTGGGTCGCATCCTGGGGGGGACAAGATTAAGGACCCCAATGCCAAGCGACGCCTACCAACTAACCAAAACACAGTTGGAAAATAAATCCCTGGCAGGATTTCTTTATATTTCACAGTTTAAACTACTTTACAGTACCCACAAAATGCATAGCATATTTCTAAAATTATGGTTGACATTTATCCAAAGGTCATACATTATTATTTACAGTTATGTTAGTTCATAAAAATTATGGCACTCTTCTCCACTGTATATGTATACGTATATTTTAATGTCATGCAGAACCCTGCATAACATGCTGCTTTCTATGTGAATGGGAAAGCCGTGCAAGAGGTTCCCACTACGTCAAGAGAGACTGGCCACCCCTCGTCAATCATTGGAGTCTGGGATGAAAAATGCTCAACATTCACCTCTCATTGAACCAAACAAAATTTTGCTACCACCACTACACATAAAACTGGGACTCTTGAAAAACTTTGTAAAAGCTATGGGCAAATCCGGTCAGAAATTCAAGAATTTAACATCAAAATTCCCCTCACTGAGCGACGCTAAGATAAGAGAGGGAGTCTTCAATGGTCCTCAGATTCGAGAGCTTCTTAAAGATGGTGACTTTGAATCAGACTTTCATGGGGAGGAGAAAGCTGCTTGGGAAGCATTCAAGTTAATGGCGAAGGAATTTTTCGGAAACAAGGGAAGACAACTATGAAGAATTGATGAAAAACCTCATCAAGGCTTACAAGAACATGGGATGTAGCATGTCACTTAAA
Source organism: Cherax destructor (assembly GCA_009830355.1). NCBI lineage: Eukaryota > Metazoa > Arthropoda > Malacostraca > Decapoda > Parastacidae > Cherax > Cherax destructor. Next base: position 29,241 of record WNWK01014018.1, read on the forward strand.
ATCCACTTTTTGGTCTCAGCTTTAGACTTTTTTCCAGCTAACTGTGGGAGCAGTTAGTGACGAACATGGTGAAAGGTTTCACCAAGATATTTCAGCCATGGAAAAATGGTACGAGGGCAAATGGGACACAAGAATGCTTGCAGACTATTGCTGGACATTGGCAAGAGATGATTCTTCAGCCCACTATAAGCGTCAAGCGAAAAGGCAGAAAGTAGGTACGGATTAGAGTTTAAAACATACTGACACGTATTGTACCTTATAATCAAATAATCAAATATTACATGTCTCGTATCTTTAAACCTATAGCCAATAAGCATTTTTCAATGTGATATTTGGATTCAGGACATGAAAATACATAAGAATTAACTAATATCATTGAAGAAGCATACAACTTTTCAAAAATTGTTGACCAGTGTAATCAGTCTAAAGATTAACAATCCAAATGATTTTTTCATTTACGATCCTCAAAACTCCGTCAATGTATGACAAATTTCTGACATTACCCTAACTCCACTGGACTTTCAGAAAGCCATTGACAACATGCCCCTGCACTCAGCCCCAGGCCCAGATTAGTAGAACTGTGTTCATTAAGAACTGCAAGAAACCCCTCTCACGGGCCCTAAGTATACTATGTTGAAGGAGCTTAGACATGGGTGAAATTCCACAGTCAGTAAAAACAACGGATATAGACCCACTCCATAAAGGTGGCAGAAAAGCATTAACTAAGAACTATAGACCAATAGCTCTAAAGTCCAACATCGTAAAAATCTTTGAAAGAGTACTAAGACGCATGATTGCAAACCACTTGGATTCCCCAAAACTGCACAAGCCAGGGCAACTTGAGTTCAGAGCAGGTCGCTTGTGCCTCTCGAAACTACTGGATCACTATGATATGGTCTTGGATGCACTGGTAGAAAAACAGAATACAGATGTAGTTTACACAAACTTTGCAAAAGCCTTTGATAAGTGCGATCATGGTGTAACAGCGTAGAAAATGTGTGCTAAAGGGATAACTGGTAAAGTGTGCAGATGGATCTTCAACTTTCTAACCAATCGAACACAAAGAGTACTGGTAAACAGAGTTAAATGGGAAGCTGCCATAGTGAAAAGCTCTGCTCCACAAGGCAGAGTACTCGCCCCCCATCCTGTTGCTCATCCTTTTATCAGACATAGAGATGTAAGTCATAGCACCGTGTCATCCTTTGCAGACGATACTAGGATCTGCATGAGAATATCATCCATTGAGTACATGGTTAACCTCCTAGAAGATATAAACCAAGTTTTCCAATGGGCAACGGAAAACAATATGATGTTCAATGAAGACAAATTACAACTACTCCGTTATGGAAAACTGGAGAAAATAACGAGAACTGAGTATACTACAAACTCTAATCATACAACAGAGTGGAAAAGTAATGTGAAGGACCTGGGAGTGGTAATGTCTGAGGATCTTACTTTCAAAGATCACAACAGAGCAACTATCACATCTACGAAGAAAATGATAGGATGGATAATGAGAAGGTGCAGAACAAGAGATGCCAAGCCAATGATGATCCTTTTTAAATCACTTGTTCTCTCTAGGCTGGAATACTGCTGTACATTAGCGTCTCTACTCCAAGCAGGTGAAATTGCAGATCTAGAGAATGTACAGAGAACCTTTACTGCACATATAAGTTCCATCAAACACCTTAACTACTTGGAAGCGCTTGACTTGTACTCCCTGGAGCATAGGCGAGAGAGAGATACATCATAATCTACACTTGGAAAATCCTAGAAGGAATGTTCCCTAATCTGCACACAGAAATCACTCCCTTCGAAAGCAAAACACTGGGCAGGTGGTGCAAAGTACCCCCAATGAAAAGTTGGGGCACCATTGGTACACTATGAGAAAACACAGTAAGTGTCTGGGGCCCAAGACTGTTCAACAGCCTTCCACCAGGCATAAGGGGAATTACCAGTAGACCCCTGGCTGCCTTCAAGAGGGAGCTAGACAGATACTTTAAGTTAGTGCCAGATCAGCCAGGCTGTGGTTCGTATATTGGACTGCATGCGGCCAGCAGTAACAGCCTTGTTGATCAGGCCCTGATCCACCGGGAGGCCTGGTCGTGGACCGGGTTACTTGGTCGTTGATCCCCGGAATACCCTCCAGGTAGTAGGTAGACCATTGTTGTTACAAGCTGCACTAATTCATTCATGAAAACAGTCTATACTCCTTCGTTTCCTACATCTGAGTTGCCTGATATTATTTCTGCCCAGGAGAGACTCTCCACGAACATTTTTCAGCAACTGTAACTTTCGAATGTTTCAGCGTCACTCGACTTGCCTTTTCTTGTCCACAATTTTTCACTTGTAGACATTTTTGTGGATAATGTAGACAGTGGGAAGAGTTACTTGCTGTATCTCTTGCACAGTTCTCCCTGACGAGTGTTCGAACACCATTTGAGTTGCTCGAGATGTACACAGATATGGCCACGAATTTTCTTCATTTCACTGCAGCATCATGGCCTTGTAGGCGACACTCACCCACTCGCTACGTCATCTCTGTTCAAATTTCTTTGCAATGCAATCTGGCTCTTGGAGCTCCAGCACATCTATATATAGTCGATTTTCTGCTAACATAATGTTTATTGGCATAGATGCCAGCTCTGATGACTTAACTGGATCAAAAAATACGGATTTCTTGACTCCAAGATGCTAGTTGTTGAGTGAAAGGCCACTAGCTATGTTATCAGGCTAGACACAAATTATTATGTATTTTTAACAGATCTTAGGAATAGAAACTTCCTCAGACAAACCCGTGAATTAATTATATTGCAGGTTCTCTGCAGGAGGGGAGAGTTGGCTGTACAAGTGCAAAACTTCATTGCAAGACACAAGATCTCCCTTCATCTCTGATAAGGGAAAGGGGGAAGAATCATGACCCTCTTGGTTCACACCTGCATCTGACCAGTGTGGGAACGTAGAGAGGGGGCTTAGCTCCCTTATTGTGCCTTGGTTGTTGGTAACTGCTGCAGTGTACTGACTACTGAATGTTGCTAGCTGCTGCAGTGTACTGAGTACTGAATGTTGGTAGCTGCTGCAGTGTACTGAATGTTGGTAGCTGCTGCAGTGTACTGAGTACTGAATGTTGCTAGCTGCTGCAGTGTACTGAGTGCTGAGTACTGAATGTTGCTAGCTGCTGCAGTGTACTGAGTGCTGAGTACTGAATGTTGCTACCTGCTGCAGTGTACTGAGTACTGAATGTTGCTAGCTGCTGCAGTGTGCTGAGTGCTGAGCAGTGAATGTTGCTAGCTGCTGCATTGTACTGAGTGCTGAGTACTGAATGTTGCTAGCTGCTGCAGTGTACTGAGTGCTGAATGTTGCTAGCTGCTGCAGTGTGCTGAGTGCTGAGTACTGAATGTTGCTAACTGCTGCAGTGTGCTGAGTGCTGAGTACTGAATGTTGCTAGCTGTTGCAGTGTACTGAGTGCTGAGTACTGAATGTTGCTAGCTGTTGCAGTGTACTGAGTGCTGAGTACTGAATGTTGCTAGCTGTTGCAGTGTGCTGAGTGCTGAGTACTGAATGTTGCTAGCTGTTGCAGTGTACTGAGTGCTGAGTACTGAATGTTGCTAGCTGCTGCAGTGTACTGAGTGCTGAGTACTGAATGTTGCTAGCTGCTGCAGTGTACTGAGTGCTGAGTACTGAATGTTGCTAGCTGCTGCAGTATACTGAGTGCTGAGTACTGAATGTTGCTAGCTGCTGCAGTGTACTGAGTGCTGAGTACTGAATGTTGCTAGCTGCTGCAGTATACTGAGTGCTGAGTACTGAATGTTGCTAGCTGCTGCAGTATACTGAGTGCTGAGTACTGAATGTTGCTAGCTGCTGCAGTGTACTGAGTGCTGAGTACTGAATGTTGCTAGCTGCTGCAGTATACTGAGTGCTGAGTACTGAATGTTGCTAGCTGTTGCAGTGTACTGAGTGCTGAGTACTGAATGTTGCTAGCTGTTGCAGTGTACTGAGTGCTGAGTACTGAATGTTGCTAGCTGCTGCAGTGTACTGAGTGCTGAGTACTGAATGTTGCTAGCTGCTGCAGTATACTGAGTGCTGAGTACTGAATGTTGCTAGCTGCTGCAGTGTACTGAGTGCTGAGTACTGAATGTTGCTAGCTGCTGCAGTATACTGAGTGCTGAGTACTGAATGTTGCTAGCTGCTGCAGTATACTGAGTGCTGAGTACTGAATGTTGCTAGCTGCTGCAGTGTACTGAGTGCTGAGTACTGAATGTTGCTAGCTGCTGCAGTATACTGAGTGCTGAGTACTGAATGTTGCTAGCTGCTGCAGTGTACTGAGTGCTGAGTACTGAATGTTGCTAGCTGCTGCAGTATACTGAGTGCTGAGTACTGAATGTTGCTAGCTGCTGCAGTATACTGAGTGCTGAGTACTGAATGTTGCTAGCTGCTGCAGTGTACTGAGTGCTGAGTACTGAATGTTGCTAGCTGCTGCAGTATACTGAGTGCTGAGTACTGAATGTTGCTAGCTGTTGCAGTGTACTGAGTGCTGAGTACTGAATGTTGCTAGCTGTTGCAGTGTACTGAGTGCTGAGTACTGAGTGTTGCTAGCTGTTGCAGTATACTGAGTGCTGAGTACTGAATGTTGCTAGCTGTTGCAGTGTGCTGAGTGCTGAGTACTGAATGTTGCTAGCTGCTACATTGTACTGAGTGCTGAGTACTGAATGTTGCTAGCTGCTACATTGTACTGAGTGCTGAGTACTGAATGTTGCTAGCTGCTGCAATGTGCTGAGTGCTGAGCAGTGGATGTTGCTAGCTGCTGCAGTGTACTGAGTGCTGAGTACTGAATGTTGCTAGCTGCTGCAGTGTGCTGAGTACTGAATGTTGCTAGCTGCTGCAGTGTACTGAGTGCTGAGTACTGAATGTTGCTAGCTGCTGCAGCGTACTGAGTGCTGAATGTTGCTAGCTGCTGCAGTGTGCTGAGTGCTGAGTACTGAATGTTGCTAGCTGTTGCAGTGTACTGAGTGCTGAGTACTGAATGTTGCTAGCTGTTGCATTGTACTGAGTGCTGAGTACTGAATGTTGCTGGCTGTTGCAGTGTACTGAGTGCTGAGTACTGAATGTTGCTAGCTGTTGCAGTGTGCTGAGTGCTGAGTACTGAATGTTGCTAGCTGTTGCAGTGTACTGAGTACTGAATGTTGCTAGCTGTTGCAGTGTACTGAGTGCTGAGTACTGAATGTTGCTAGCTGCTGCAGTGTACTGAGTGCTGAGTACTGAATGTTGCTAGCTGTTGCAGTGTACTGAGTGCTGAGTACTGAATGTTGCTAGCTGCTGCAGTGTACTGAGTGCTGAGTACTGAATGTTGCTAGCTGTTGCAGTGTACTGAGTGCTGAGTACTGAATGTTGCTAGCTGTTGCAGTGTGCTGAGTGCTGAGTACTGAATGTTGCTAGCTGTTGCAGTGTACTGAGTGCTGAGTACTGAATGTTGCTGGCTGTTGCAGTGTACTGAGTACTGAATGTTGCTAGCTGTTGCAGTGTGCTGAGTACTGAGTACTGAATGTTGCTAGCTGTTGCAGTGTGCTGAGTGCTGAGTACTGAATGTTGCTAGCTGTTGCAGTGTACTGAGTGCTGAGTACTGAATGTTACTAGCTGTTGCAGTGTACTGAGTACTGAATGTTGCTAGCTGTTGCAGTGTGCTGAGTACTGAGTACTGAATGTTGCTAGCTGCTGCAGTATACTGAGTGCTGAGTACTGAATGTTGCTAGCTGTTGCAGTGTACTGAGTACTGAGCAGTGGATGTTGAAGGTTGTTACAGCACACTGAGTGTTGGAAGATGTTTTATATTAAGATGTTTAGTGTTACCAGTCGTAGTCTGTCTGGCACAACACCGGTGTTATTATTAGTAGTAGTACTAGTTGCAGTAGCAGTTGTAGTAGTAGTAGCAGTAGTAGCAGTAGTAGAAGAAGTAGTAGTAGTAGTACTACTAATATTATTATTATTATCATCATATCATTATTATTATTATAATTATCATCATCATTATTATTATTGGGGAAGCGCTAATGTTGCATTGGGTTACTCATCTCCTGGGAAATAGAAAGTAGTCAGATCTGATCCACAGAAAGGGATGGATAGTTCACAATACCTTGGATCAAGAGCCGTCAGTTGGAGATCTGATGCACAATATGAAGAAACTCTTCTTTCCTAGTCGTTCTAACTGTAACGCTTTACATTCTTGTTAGGATGGATAATGAGAACCTTCAAAACTAGGGACGTCAAGCCCATGATGATCCTCTTCAAATTGCTTGCTCTCTCTAGGCTGGAATTCTGCTGTATATTAACTGCCCCCTTCAAGGCTGGCGAAATTGCTGACTTGGAGAATGTACAGAGAACTTTCACGGCAAACATAAGTACAAGCACCTAAATTGCTGGGAATGACTGAAGTCCCTTGATTTGTATTCCATGGAATGCAGGCGAGAAAGATAAATAATAATATACACTTGGAAAATCATAGAGGGATTAGTTCCAAATTTGCACTCGAAAATCACTCCCTATAAAAGCAAAAGACTCTGCAGGAGATGCAACATTTCCCCAATGAAAAGCAGGGGCGCCACGAGTACACTGAGAGACAACACAATAAGTGTCATGGACTCAAGATTGTTCAAATGCCTCCCAGCATATATAAGGGGGATTGCTAATAGACCCCTGGCTGTCTTCAAGAAGGCGCTGGACAGGCACTTAGTACTGATCAGCTGGGCTGTGGTTCTTACGTTGGTTTATGTGCGGCCAACAATAACAGCCTCGTTGATCAGACTGATCCACAACGAGGCCTGGTCTCACACCGGGCCACGAGGGCGTTGATCCCCGAAACCCTCTTCAGGTATACTCCAGGTATTGGGAATAAAGAAAAATACATTCAGTGTTGGTAGTTACTGGAGTTGTCTTAAGTACTGAATTTTCCTAGAATATTACTTGCAGAAGTTAAGATTCATTGCGCCATAGGGTGGCCAGGCAGTTAGTGGAATAACCAATGTGTACACATGGACCTCTCACTCCAGCGCCACATGCTCTCACCACTGAGCTGCGGGTGCTCATCCCCTGTAATTTTATTATGCGTATGATGTACTACGCATTCTATGAAGTGTAAACAGTGTGCGTCACCCCTGTGTCGCCTTACACTCATTAAACTACTTTCGCAAGATTGGAAGTTTTCCAAATAGTACGATGTTAGTCTGTCCAATCAGGAGTGTGCCACACCCCTGCTTACTCGTCTCCTATTGGTGTTATAGTCGGTCGGGGTATTATACCTTGTCCAGGGCACAGGATCCCTCACGTGGATTCCAACTTGGTATTACCACTAGGTAAATACACTCTACCTGCTGACAATTTTCTCCCTGTTATTTCGTTACGTATGAATATAAGGAAACAACAATTCGGCATTTGACTTTAAGTCATAGTATAAACATTACGGTATGGACGACAAGAGAGGTGGAGGGTAGATGGGTGCTAGGTGGGAGGAGCCGTGTCGTGTCTCGCAACCCAGCGCTGAGTGTCGTCACCCACATGCTAGTATTTAAGGGTGAGCGATGGTGCTGCTGCCTCAGTTAACTAGGAAAGGCAGTACACAAAGCGTCTCCAGCAGTCCTTGTCTCGCACACCTCCCAAGACAATCATTTCGAAGTTGTTCCAAACAGAAAGGTTGGTATCAGTACACTGCTTCTTGCACTCACTGAAATCTGTTGTTTAATTAACATAAGAATTGAATGCAGTCTTGTTTAAATTGTTCGCTACTACTAGTGTAAAAGTCGACATCCTCTTGGAATGTGGTCAGTGCACAACCAGCTTTATAAATAGTACCGGTTTCCAGTTAATAATACTTAGCAAAGTGTTTAAGTGTAAAAAAAGGAACTGGTTTATTTAAGATAGGTTATTCCTTTTTCGGAAGATTTTGACCAAGTTTGTAAGTGAAGTTTGGCAAGTTTCGTAATGTACGCCACCTGAGGTCGACCACTTAATAGGTAAATTTCCCTCTTAATTTTTTTTACACGATTTATTTTTATAGGACTTGGGCCGTTAGTGTAACTTGACCTGTTTCAAAGCCTGACTCGCTCGAATATACCAGTGCCCAGGATGCGACCCACAACAGTTGACTAACACCCACGTACCTATGTACTGCCAGGTAAATATAGGCAACAGCTGTGAAAACTAACTGTGCCCATAGTTCTCATCATGTTTGGGGATCAAAATCAGGACCTTTAGGGTCTGGCTCTATCGTAAAAACAAAAACAAAAACAAAAATATGTGATGGATAATTTTATCTAATACTTGTTTATTAGAGACTTTTGAATGTTAAAGTTGTGACATTTTAATTCCATGCAGATAATGACACAAACAAATTCGAAAAGGAATAATAACACTGAAAATAACTTAAATACTGTATATTTCAGCAGACTATGCTAGCTTCAGCAGACTGTGCTAGCTTCAGCAGACTGTGCTAGCTTCAGCAGACTTTGCTAGCTTCAGCAGACTGTGCTAGCTTCAGCAGACTGTGCTAGCTTCAGCAGACTGTGCTAGCTTCAGCAGACTGTGCTAGCTTCAGTAGACTGTGCTTGCTTCAGCAGACTGTGCTAGCTTCAGCAGACTGTGCTGGCTTCAGCAGACTTTGCTAGCTTCAGCAGACTGAGCTAGCTTCAGCAGACTGTGCTAGCTTCAGTAGACTGTGCTTGCTTCAGCAGACCGTGCTAGCTTCAGCAGACTGTGCTAGCTTCAGCAGACTGTGCTAGCTTCAGCAGACTGTGCTAGCTCCAGCAGACTGTGCTAGTTTCAGTAGACTGTGCTTGCTTCAGCAGACTGTGCTAGCTTCAGTAGACCGTGCTAGCTTCAGTAGACCGTGCTAGCTTCAGCAGACCGTGCTAGCTTCAGCAGACCGTGCTAGCTTCAGCAGACTGTGCTAGCTTCAGCAGACTGTGCTAGCTTCAGCAGACCGTGCTAGCTTCAGCAGACTGTGCTAGCTTCAGTAGACTGTGCTTGCTTCAGCAGACTGTGCTAGCTTCAGCAGACTGTGCTAGCTTCAGCAGACTGTGCTAGCTTCAGTAGACTGTGCTAGCTTCAGTAGACTGTGCTTGCTTCAGCAGACTGTGCTAGCTTCAGCAGACTGTGCTAGCTTCAGCAGACTGTGCTAGCTTCAGTAGACTGTGCTTGCTTCAGCAGACTGTGCTAGCTTCAGCAGACTGTGCTGGCTTCAGCAGACTTTGCTAGCTTCAGCAGAATGTGCTAGCTTTAGCAGACTGTGCTAGCTTCAGTAGACTGTGCTTGCTTCAGCAGACTGTGCTAGCTTCACCAGACTGTGCTAGCTTCAGCAGACTGTGCTAGCTTCAGCAGACTGTGCTAGCTCCAGCAGACTGTGCTAGCTTCAGTAGACTGTGCTTGCTTCAGCAGACTGTGCTAGCTTCAGCAGACTGTGCTAGCTTCAGTAGACTGTGCTAGCTTCAGTAGACCGTGCTAGCTTCAGCAGACCGTGCTAGCTTCAGCAGACTGTGCTAGCTTCAGCAGACCGTGCTAGCTTCAGGAGACTGTGCTAGCTTCAGTAGACTGTGCTTGCTTCAGCAGACTGTGCTAGCTTCAGCAGACTGTGCTAGCTTCAGCAGGCTGTGCTAGCTTCAGCAGACCGTGCTAGCTTCAGCAGACTGTGCTAGCTTCAGCAGACTGTGCTAGCTTCAGCAGACCGTGCTAGCTTCAGGAGACTGTGCTAGCTTCAGTAGACTGTGCTTGCTTCAACAGACTGTGCTAGCTTCAGCAGACTGTGCTAGCTTCAGCAGACTGTGCTAGCTTCAGCAGACCGTGCTAGCTTCAGCAGACTGTGCTAGCTTCAGCAGACTGTGCTAGCTTCAGCAGACCGTGCTAGCTTCAGGAGACTGTGCTAGCTTCAGTAGACTGTGCTAGCTTCAGCAGACTGTGCTAGCTTCAGCAGACTGTGCTAGCTTCAGCAGACCGTGCTAGCTTCAGCAGACTGTGCTAGCTTCAGCAGACTGTGCTAGCTTCAGCAGACCGTGCTAGCTTCAGCAGACTGTGCTAGCTTCAGCAGACTGTGCTAGCTTCAGCAGACTGTGCTAGCTTCAGTAGACTGTGCTAGCTTCAGTAGACCGTGCTAGCTTCAGCAGACCGTGCTAGCTTCAGCAGACTGTGCTAGCTTCAGTAGACTGTGCTAGCTTCAGTAGACTGTGCTAGCTTTAGTAGACTGTGCTAGCTTCAGCAGACCGTGCTAGCTTCAGCAGACTGTGCTAGCTTCTGCAGAAGACCATAGTGTAAGGCAAAATTTAAACTATATGTATAAAGAGCAAATATTTAAATGGTAAAAATACTTTCTTCTTGTTTTAACCCTTCAAGGAAGGGTCCTTGATGATGGTGAGGGGCTCTTGATCTAGGGAATTGGATCTGTGCTCCAGTTCTCTGAATTAAGCCTGAATACCTTCCACATCCTCCCACAGGCGCTATATAATCCTACGGGTTTAGCGCTTCCCCCTTTATTATAATAATAATTCTTATGGTAAGCCAAGGTGTCTTACCTGCAGGAGCCAGGATGAAGGAGTCACACGGTGGGCTGCCCCTCTACATGCGGCAGACTAAGGCCATCATTAACTTCTCCAGTCAGGTCTTTGAGTTTGCCTCTCAAACTCTTGGCTACCGCGACCCCTGCGTCACCACTGACTCTCGCCCAGGGCGCGACCCCCTGAAGGATGAAGAGTCTGGTCTTAACATCATCTCTCTGAGCGAAGTTGCCAGTCACGACACCTACGATGATTGCTGGATCGTTCTCTACGATAAGGTGTGTATCATTGCTTGTTAGTGTGACTCATGTATACACACACACACACACACACACACACACACACATATATATATATATATATATATATATATATATATATATATATATATATATATATATATATATATATATATATATATAAGTCGTGCCGAATAGGTAAAATTAGTCAATTAGCAAGAACTCATTTAAAATTTAGTCCTTTCTAAAATTTTCTCGTATACGTTTAAAGATATATTTTTTTCATTTATGTTAATGTAAAAATTAATAATTTTGTACCAAAAGAACCTTAGAAAACTTACCTAACCTTATTATAACAAGCGCAATTAAATATATTTTAGATAAGTTTACAATAAATTAATAAAGAAACACAGTGAAATATATTTTTTTCGTTAGGTTCCTAATGAGTTTTGCGAAATTATTGCATACATAAATTTTCGCTTGCCTTATTCGGCAAGAAGAACGTTACTATTTAAGCCAAAAATCGCAAGTTTTACCTATTCGGCACGACATATATATGTTGCGTATATAAACGTTGCACGTGTATAACGCGTACGAAACTACACAGAGAAAATAAAGCAAAAGACGAGTATTGCCTATGTGTGTCTCACACTGAGGCTCTGGAAAACAATCGAGTCTGTGTGACGCCGCAAAATGTATTAATCAACTTGCCTTTTATTTTACTTTGTGCCATTGACCATTGTTCATTACAATTTAATGTTTTTTGCACATTGTTTGCTAATCTCTAGTAATATTATCAACAACAGGTGTTCGACGTGACAAAGTTCTTGTTGGATCACCCGGGCGGTGAGGAGGTGATCATGGAATACGCTGGAAGGGACGCGACCATCGCTTTCCGTGGTGTGGGCCACTCAGTAGCGGCGCTGCACTCGCTCGACCACTACTTGGTGGGAATCCTCCCCGAAAAGGAGCGCATATTTAGCGGGGACGGACCTTGTCAGTGGAGAATGTTATAGTTCCTGCGTGGACAGCTGTGACACAATTAACTGCCAACCTGAGTCACCCTAGTGGTGACTCCACGGCGAGTCCCCAGCCCTAGTGAAGACTCCCTGATAACCTCTCAGCTCCAGTGTAGACCCTCTGGTGACCTCTCAGCCCCAGTGTAGACCCTCTGGTGACCTCTCAGCCCCAGTGTAGACCCTCTGGTGACCTCTCAGCCCCAGTGTAGACCCTCTGGTGACCTCTCAGCTTTGGTGGAGACTTGGCAGCTGGTCCAGTTCTCGCTTAACAAATGACAACACATGCAGTGCCTCCTTGATTCTTAGGAGTGAAATTAATTTATTTCTTCGTTTCATTCTGCCCGTAGCTTTACATTACAGCCTATTACATTCTTCATGCCTCAATTTCCTAGACACAAGTAGAAAGCATAGTTAGCTACAGTGAAGTAACTCAATTTCATATAACCTTGCTACTCACAATAAGGGCATCAATCTGTCTGTCTCATCATTCCCTCCGTCACGTCTCATCATCCCCTCCGTCACGTCTCATCATCCCCTCCGTCACGTCTCATCATCCCCTCCGTCACGTCTCATCATCCCCTCCGTCACGTCTCATCATCAGTACACAGTGTTGCCAACGATGGTTCACAGACTTGAGCTTCAAGTCGCCAGCTTTAGTACCTGATACTTTAGTCATTCTTATGATGTCATCACAGCTCACCATAACATTCTTATGTCATCCCCTAACCATAACATTCTTACAATGTCATGACCTCTCACCATAACATTCTCATGATGTCATGACCTCTCGCCATAACATTCTCTTGATGTCATGACCTCTCGCCATAACATTCTCTTGATGTCATGACCTCTCACCATAACATTCTCATGATGTCATGACCTCTCGCCATAACATTCTCTTGATGTCATGACCTCTCGCCATAACATTATCATGATGTCATGACCTCTCACCGAACATACTCATGATGTCATCACCGCTCACTATAACATTCCTATTATGTCATCACCGCTCAGAACATTTTTTAACCATGTTTTTTTATTATTATTAAAAAAAATAATGTCGCACGTGTATAAATGTAAATAAATTATATATATAAAAGACTTATTTTATATTTTTAATTTTATTTGCCATTTGTTGTGAGAAATTACCTGCATGAGGTTTACAGGGTATTATCTGAATTATTACATGTAAGTAATTTTGGTGAGGTAAGTGGGACTTAGTCACAGTAGGTCACAAAACTGTCACTCCTTCGATGCCCACTTCTTCACCACTCACAAAAAAAGCTTGATCTGACATTAATAATTACAATATTAAACATTATTACCAATAATGGTAAATTATAAAATAGTGTGGACTGTATGAAAATTAAAGGAAACTGTCTCCATAAAGCAATAATGGGAACACTAATACACACAGACAGGGTAAGAATTTTCTAATTGACACCAGGCACATATGTACCAGCTCCTCCGAAGCCGGACACGAGCCCAGTATGCAGCATGCATTTCCCCTCTGGATGATCATGCTGAGGCACTGGAACATGAAAGTGGCTGCCTTTGGGTCCCTGGTGGTGTCGATGAGTCTGGAACCCAGTTCTTTAAGGAAATGTGTGGCATTTTTTCCCCACGCTCCCAAGGTCTCTGATCCCACTGGGACAAATTGATACTGTTGGCTTATGTCCCTGTACTTGCCGATCTTGTGCTCCTCTCTGTGGTCAGCAGCTCCTCCCTGTCGCCCGACACTGTGATGGATGTAGGTGTCAGCCAGTGTCGACACACAGGTATAATCCCATGCTAAGAGTTTGCCATTCTTCCAAGGATAGATGGTGATCCTGTCAGGGCAGTTTGCTGGGTTGTGGGTATTGTTGGCTGCTAGTGATCGAGGCTCTCTCTCGACTGGGCATCCAGCTGTAGCAAGGGTTCTCTTTATGATGTCGTTGACCTCATTGTGTCTTGCATGCCAACCCTTGGTTTTAGAACAGTTAAGACCATGTAGACCATATTGGTCGGCTTGCGCATCACCGCAAATACACGTATATTCCGTGTGAATAGTGGCAGCAAGGCGCAGAGCCACTGTCTTAGGGTCGAGGCGTGTTCCCATTGCCGAAATGGGAACTGTTTGGAGGAAGTTCCCGAAGTGATGTGCACTCACAGCTAGGAGACGCACAGCCTCTCTGTCTGATGTTACACCCCTAAGCATGTTGGCAAGCATCTTTTCAGTGATGGGGCCATCCCAACTTGACTGTTTGTAGGCCAGTTCTCCTATTCAGTGATGGCACTGGTGTAACTAGGGTCCTGTATTCCCGCTGAATCACTGAGGTTGTCCAGAAGAATTTTTTTTATTAACTCATTTGATGTTATGGAAGAGGATAGGAAAGCTGGTAGGGCAATATGTAAGGATTTTGAGTACTCCCAACCCCCCAAGCCTGACAGGAAGTGAGGCTTGGAACCACTGTCCATCTTCAAGGGAAAGATTCAATACACTATCTAGCATGGTCTTGAGGAGAGTCATATTCCTTGAGTTTCGGACTGCTGAAGGCTGGGTAGCATCTCAGGAAGTAGGTAAGTTTTGGGATTGATAGGCACCTGGTGAGTAGGTAGAAAGCATCATGTGTATCGATGTCTTATATCCTGTCTTCCATCGTCCTGAGGTCTGAGATTTTTTTTTCTATGACCAGATAGATGGCATTGGGCCCAAGAGGAGCACCAAGGAGAGTGCCGAATAGGTAAAACTTGCGATTTGGGCTTAAATAACAACGCTCTTCTTGCCGAATAAGGCAAGCGAAAATTTATGTATGGAATATTTTTGCAAAAAAACCTTATGAACCTGACGAAAAAAAATATTTCATTGTGTTTGTTTATTATGAAATTATTGTAAACTTATCTAAAATATATTTAGTTGGTTTAAGCTAAACTAAATTGCACTTGGGTTAGGTATGTTTTCTAAGGTTCTGTTGGTACAAAATTATTAATTTTTACATTAACATAAATGATAAAAATTATCTATAAACATATAAAAAATTTGAAAGACTTAATTAAATGAGTTCTATAATAACCAGTTTACCTATTCGACATGACAATTATATATAATATAGATATATATTATATATATATATATATTTATATTATATATATATTACCTATATATATAATATATATATATATATATATATATATATATATATATATATGCTAGGAATTCGCAAGAGCAGGCGAAATATTCACAAACACTGATCTCTGGCCGAGGGACTGAACCTACGAACCTCATGACAAGGTACGCAGTGCTTACCGACCGTATCACACTGGTCCAATACCTTGGCATCCAGCTGGATGCCAAGGTATTGGACCAGTGTTACGGTCGGTAAAGCACTGCGTACCTTGTCATGAGGTTCGTAGGTTCGAGTCTCCGTCGGCCAGAGATCAGTGTTTGTATATATATATATATATATATATATATATATATATATATATATATATATATATATATCAAGACTCAACTAACCTGACTGTCAAGACCACACTACACCTGATTGTCAAGACCACACTACACCTGATTGACAAGTCAAGACCACACTACACCTGATTGTCAGGACCACACCAGAACTGATTGTCAAGAGCACACTACACCTGATTGTCAAGACCACACCAGACTTGATTGTCAAGACCATACTACACCTGATTGTCAAGACCACACTACTCCTGATTGTCAAGACCACACCAGAACTGATTGTCAAGACCACAGTACACCTGATTGTCAAGACCACACCAAACCTGATTGTCAAGACCACACCTGACCTGCTTGTCAAGACCACACCAAACCTGATTGTCAAGACCACACCTGACCTGATTGTCAAGACCACGCCAGACCTGACTGACAAGAACACCCCAGACCTGATTGTCAAGACCACACTACACCTGATTGTCAAGACCACACCAGACTTGATTGCCAAGACCACACCAGACCTGATTGTCAAGACCACACTTGAACTGATTGTCAAGACCACACCAGACCTGATCAAGACTACACCAGATCTGCTTGTCAAGAAGACACCAGAACTGATTGTCAAACCCACACCAGACCAGATTGTCAAGAACACACACCAGATCTGATTGTCAAGGACACACCAGACCTGATTGTCAAGACCACTCCAGACCTGATTGTCAAGACCACACCAGACCTGATTGTCAAGACCACTTCAGATCTGATTGTCAAGACCACACCAGACCTGATTATCAAGAACACACCAGACCTGATTGTCAAGACCACTCCAGACCTGATTGTCAAGACCACTTCAGATCTGATTGTCAAGACCACACCAGACCTGATGAAGACCACACCAGACCTGATTATCAAGAACACACCAGACCTGATTGTCAAGACCACTCCAGACCTGATTGTCAAGACCACACCAGACCTGATGAAGACCACACCACAACTGATTGTCAACACCACACTAGACCAGATTGTTAAGACTACACCAGATCTGGCAGTCAACCCGTAAGGGTTGACTGCTTGTGAGGTGGATTGCTATTATTGTTTACCCTAGTTGTAATCCTCTTCACTCCTCGAGGAAGCTATGGTCTCTTATTACATTGTTTCCCTCGAGCCCACCGCTCGCAGGTGGGCCAAGAGCTAGACTCTGTCACTGGTTGCGTTGTCGGAGGAGACCTCTGCCAAAACCTGCAGCCTGTTAACCTTGCCAGTTCACAGCAGATGTCTGCTTTGAGAAGCCCTTTTCTGAAGCTTTCACTACCAGATGATTAGCACGGATAAGTACACGGTACACTATACACGGTACACTATACACGGTACACTATACACGGTACACTATACACGGTACACGGTACACTATTCACCGTCCCACACTGGACGATACTTTGGCGTCCAGCCACTGCTAGGCATTTGGTCCAAAAAATCCAGCACAAAAGCTATACCTCCCTCAATGCTGACTGCTTTGGACCAAACGCCTAGCGTGGCCTGGCGCCAAAGTACTGTCCACTGTGGGACGCTGAGTAGAGTACCGTGAACCTTGTTTCAAAGTTCGTAGTTTCGAGTCTCCTTCGGCCTAAGATTAGTGTTTGTGAGCATTTCGCTTGTTCTGCGAAGTTTAAAATAATGTGAGCTATCCGTGCTAATCATCTGGTCGTGAAGGCTGCACAAAAAGATATCTCAAACCAGCCATCTGCTGTGAACTGGTAATGTTAACAGAGGACGTCAAAAGAAAGCAGACTGCATATTTTGGCAGAGGTCTTCTCCGACAACGCAACCAGTACCCGAGTCTACCTCTTGTAATATATACCTTGTTCCCATAATAATATGACATTATGGAGAAATTCCGTGGGCCACCATATATATATGTAAATATATATATATATATATATATATATATATATATATATATATATATATATATATATATATATATATATATATATATATATATATATATATATATATATATATATATATATATATATATATATTACATATATATGGTGGCCCACGGAGTTTCTCCATAATGTCATATTATGATGATTTTATATATAATAAGGTTAAGAAGGAGTGAGGCTTCCTTTTAAGATGGGAGGCGCCTGATGGCTTCCTAAGTCAACAGGTAAGGGCGTCCCCTCGTAGTCAGAAATGCTAGACAGAACCCGTACTAGTGTGGCCTGGGTGAGTACTTACCTTGTTATGTTTGTGACGGTCAGTTCTAGCTCCTGGGACACACCTTTGTAATTCGTTTGACTGCTGTAACGTTTGGCAATTAACCTTCAAATGAAAATGGAAATATTATGACGTTTCGGTGGGTCCTGAATCATTACCGAGGTCAGGGCGTTGTCTCGTATGCAGTTCTGATTTACATTATATTGCAACGTGCATTATATTTGTTATCTACCCTCCTCATAAAAGAAAGAATTCTTTCTTACGTCCCCTTGACTAATTTAAACTTCCACTTTCTTGTTATATTACCTCTTCTTTTGTTCTCCCAGTCTGTAGTTATCAGATTTCTCTGAGTTTTAATCTAGTATCTTCTGGTTCTCTAGTAATGTAAATTCTTGATTTCCTAACCTATCTCCATATCCCGTAGTTCTTTTAGACCACTACTGAACTCTCCCGTTTTTTTTATGCTTGATGAGATGAAGTCTCCATGGTGACGTTGATTATACCAAGCAACATAACTAACATTGTACCAAGCAACATAACTAACATTGTACCAAGCAACATAACTAACATTGTACCAAGCAACATAACTAACATTGTACCAAGCAACATAACTAACATTGTACCAAGCAACATAACTAACATTGTACCAAGCACCATAACTAACATTGTACCAAGCAACATAACTAACATTGTACCAAGCAACATAACTAACATTGTACCAAACAACATAACTAACATTGTACCAAGCAACATAACTAACATTGTACCAAGCAACATAACTAACATTGTACCAAGCACCATAACTAACATTGTACCAAGCAACATAAATAACATTGTACCAAGCAACATAACTAACATTGTACCAAGCAACATAACTAACATTGTACAAAGCACCATAACTAACATTGTACCAAGCAACATAACTAACATTGTACCAAGCACCATAACTAACATTGTACCAAGCAACATAACTAACATTGTACCAAGCAACATAACTAACATTGTACCAAGCACCATAACTAACATTGTACCAAGCACATAACTAACATTGTACCAAGCAACATAACTAACATTGTACCAAGCAACATAACTAACATTGTACCAAGCAACATAACTAACATTGTACCAAGCAACATAACTAACATTGTACCAAGCAACATAACTAACATTGTACCAAGCAACATAACTAACATTGTACCAAGCAACATAACTAACATTGCAACAGGAGTCACTCCACATCACAACTCGTGCAGTCATCAGGCATACTGTACGTATCCTGAAGAAGAAACGGGATCCATGCTGGTGACGTGTACTCCAGTACTGGCCCTTACGTGTACTGTGTTCAGGAACCTGAATGCCTTTTTTGTTCATGTTAAAGAAGAGTATTCATTTATTTTCCAGCTTTGCAAATAATGCTAATGCTGTTGTGTTTATGTGCGCCTCGGGAGACAGGCTTGATGTAATGTCCACCTTCAGGTCCTTTTCTTTTTTCTGATTTTATGAGTTGACACCGTCTCGTATGGTACTCTTCCTCTGCTTTCATTGCTCTTCCTCGCAATATTCCCGTTGCTTGTTCCACTCCGACTGCATCATGTTGCAGACGTCTTCTCTATTCTAAATTAATATGGTCATTAGCTTTGCGTTATTAGAAATCATTGGCATACAAGAATTTATTTCATCCTGTAAATAATTTACATGTAACAGTAACAGTATGCGTCCAAGAAATATCTTCTCATTACTCTCTGTTTCTTCTCTATATTTTGAGAATTCCTGTGGCTGTAACTCTGCCTTCTCTCTGCCAGGTGTTCTCCCACTCACTGACGTCCACTCTTCTAGCTTGTATGTTAGTCTCCTGGCTTTTGATAGTTTAGGAATGTATAGGCCTCACATCTTTCTTTTCGATTTCTTTTTGTCATGTCGTCAATGTTAGGTTAGTTAGGCAAGACCCTCTCTGAACATATAGTGTTTGTTTATTAACAGATTTTGCCATTCTACAGGTGTGTGTGTGCGTGCGTGTGTGTGTGTGTGTGTGTGTACTCACCTAATTGTGGTTGCAGGGGTCGATACTCAGCTCCTGGCCCCGCCTCTTCACTGACCACTACTGGGTCCCTTCTCTCCCTGCTCCATGAGCTTTATCATACCTCGTCTTAAAGCTATGTATGGTTCCTGCATCCACTACATCACTTGCTAGACTATTCCACTTCCTGACTACTTACTCTATGGCTGAAGAAATACTTCCTAACATCCCTTTGACTCATCCGAGTCTTCAGCTTCCAATTGTGACCCCTTGTTTCTGTGTCCCCTCTCTGGAAAATCCTGTCACTATCTACCTTGTCAATTCTCCGCAGTATTTTGTATGTTGTTATTCGGTATTGAGTTTTGGTAATTCCCAAATGGCCTCCTAAAGAAGAATTATGGGCTATATTTAGTATCTGAGACCTAAACTTTCTGGGAACCACTAACTTATCTGTTTGTTGTTTTCCCTCCGCCTCCTTACCAGTTTCAGTGCAGACTAAGTAATTATTTTTTGAGATATTTGACCGGGTGACCCGAAGTGGATTTACCCATAGCTGCCTCAAAAGCAGAGTTTAGTGAGGAGTCTTTCCGTTGTTCCTCCCGAAAGGACAGTCCCTCAGGCATTGAAACAGAGACATCTGGCAATCCTGCAACCCTGGAATAGAAAGGCTTGATCTGGGGCTGTTTACTAAATTTACGAGGCTCTGGCCAGTTTTCCTCGCAAAACAAATTGGTTAGTCCGAGATCAGAGTCGTCCAAGGACGAGTTAACATTCTTATCAGACATCACTTTGGATTGTGCCCGAGTTATGGCCAACATCGGGGAAGAATTAATCATTATGGGTTCTATACATTTTGTAGACTCAATGTTATTACCCAGTAATAGCATTGCATCCTTCATAGGAAATCCCTCCGAGACACCAACAGTCAAATACCCGGTGTAGTATTTACTCTCCACATAGATTTGATGTAAAGGGACAGAAAATACTGCTCCTCCAAAAGTTTCTAACAGAACTGAGGATTGCAAAGAGGTTTGTTCAGAAAGGGGAAGTACTCCCTCTCTTATAAGTGAGCAATATGCTCCAGTATCCCTAAAGGTTCTAACTTCCATTTTCTCTGAATGTTCCTGAAGGGATATGTGACAAGTGCTATAGTAAGGGGCCATCCCCTTCTCTACTTCTTTCTGAGTCATATTATTAGGGATATTAGCAATTTTCCCAAATGGTTGGGGTTTACTTGGACAATTGGGCCTGATGTGGCCAGGCTTGCCACAGTTGTAACATACCATCTCAGCTTTAACTTTGGCACCTCGTTGATTTTGTGGCTTACGCTACTCTGGATACTGCCGCTTCGAATCACCATGTTGAGTAGTTTGATGTCGCTCACCAGGTTGACTAGGAGTGAAGTAACGCTGCTCACCAGGTGATTTTGACTGCTGACGAGATTCACCTTCATCTTGACCTTTATTTCTCCACTCAGGAACTTTTCTTTGACGTTCTCTGCTCTGCCAGGCTGTTGAGGAAAGAGATATGACCGCCGGACAAGGGCAGTTAGTTTCAAAAGTATCAGCCAACCTGGCTGCTTCCAATGCCGTAGGCAAGGAATGATCTTGCAGAAAGACTCGAACCTCTGGACTAACAGACTCCAGCAGGTTGTCCACCAAGATGAGCTGCTTCAAATTTTCAAAATCAGCGACACCACTTGCCTTGTACCACTTTGTAAAAGCCCTGGTTTGCTGTCTGACGAAGTCAACAGCAGACTGACCCAACTGCCTTCTGCCGAGTTTGAATTCTTTCCTATACTTGGCAGGAATACATTGATAAGCCCCAAGAACAGTGGTTTTCACAATACGATAGTTACCAAAGTCAGCATTTCCCAGGCTAGAAGTAAATTCTTGTGCCTTACCAAACAACGCAGTATGCACCAGTGACGCCCAATGAACCTCAGGCCACCCTAAAGCTCGAGCCTGGTTTTCAAATGCTTCGAAAAACTATTCAGGCTCTGCTTCAACAAAACGAGGAACAAACTGTACTGCCCTTTGTAAATTGAAGTCATCTACAGTCTGATGGAATTGCCTCCTCTCCTCTCTATCAAACTCCTCCTTAGCAAATGCACGCTGTTCTTTAGTTTGTTCAAGAGTGAGTCTGGCTAGTTCAAGCGCCAGTGAACCAGACTCACCTGTCGATAACCCCACACCTGTGACTTGCTGGTTTTGCTCAGGAGTTTTGTCTCTCCCATTTTGTAGAAACCTTAATGGTGACCTACGATTAACAGCTCCTGTAGAGGGAGAAACACGAGACTGATATGCCATAGTTTCAGTTTGTAGTTTACTCCTTATAATATCACGCAGCTGAGCAGCAGTAAGGGTACGCTGGTCTTCAACACCAATAGAACGAGCGATACGCCAACAACGCTGTAGAGAGAGTTTGGGCAACTTTTGTAGAGTTAACTCAGACACTAACCGTCTGACTCGAATAGGTGGCATTAACCCTCAACTTTAACACGCTGTAGCGCTATGCACGGTACGAATTGCAGTATACTCATACGATAGCAGAGCTGACACGCAATAGCAAAGCCAATATGCACACACACAATAGCAAGGCTGATACAAACCAAATTGCAGAATACTCACAATAGCAGGCTGACCATAGCGAAGCGAATGCAAAGATGAGACACAAAAATTCATGAAGCGTTGGCAAAGGTAGCAATGCCAGATAGCAAGCATCTAGATACAAGACTAGCTCCTGCGCGAACTTCAACTCTAGGCTCAACTCCTGCTCTAAGTCTCCAAATTCAGCTCCGGGACAGGCTACCCATATTACAACCTCAGGTTCAATGGCCTGTTAACCTGAGTGTAAAGGGAGCTTGGAGCAAAGAAACACAGTAGAAGATGTATTGAAATTGTATTTCCTTCAAAAAATCAGTTAGATTAATTCCAGACTTTTGTCTTTTCCTTCACCAAGTAATTGTGATTATATAAGACTTTTGTCTTTTCCTTCACCAAGTATAACAAAGTGCTATTTACACATATGTACACTATATACAAAGAAGTAGTGTTTAGTGCACGCCACAGTTGTCTAGGCTAAGCAGCAGCCAAAAGACAGACAACTTCACAACCAGCTCTATGCAGGAATACCAATGACAAACCGGAGTGGTAACCACGTCACCTTTGTCATTGTTAAACTCCATTTTAATTGGCTGAACCGAGTCGTTGATTTGATGATGGGGCCCCATCACCAAACCCTTAACGATGGTTCGCTGGTTGGAGGAGCCTATGTGGGTGTGTTTAACATGCTCCGAATAAAGGTTACATACTCTTTGCATGCAACTGTCCTCCAGAATTGTCAGACCGATTTCCCTTAACCTTTCTTCGTAGGACATTCCCCTTAGCTCTGGAACTAACCTTGTCGCAAACCTTTGCACTTTCTCTAATTTCCTGACATGCTTGACCAGGTATGGGTTCCAAACTGGTGCTGCATACTCTAGTGTGGGCCTGACGTACACGGTGTACAGTGTCTTGAACGATTCCTTATTAAGGTATCGGAACGCTAATCTTAGGTTTGCCAGTCGCCCATATGCTGCAGCAGTTATCTGGTTGATGTGTGCCTTTTGGGCGTTTCTTTTGTTTTCTCACCCCCGATCTTTTCCTTGAGCGGGTTTTCAGTCGTGTGTGGGGCGCACGCCCCCTGAAGCAAAACACATCTCCGCCCCCCCTTGGAAGTCATAAGGGGGATGTTATGCTGATTCACTGTGGGTAATTATACACAGGTATGCCTCTGCATGAGGCAGACACTAACATAACCTTCACTGCTCCTTCCATAGTTTCACATTGCTTTTTCTTTTTTCAAACAAATGTAGACATAGTGACGTTAAGAGATATGTTGCTAAACAAAAATTCACCAAGAAAACATTTCGGTCTGTGTTGAGCTTCAACAAGTCATGTCTTAAAAAAATATATTGTCCAAACAAAAGCTCGTTAATTTAAACCAACGTATCTTATATTTTTTTTCTTTTGGTTCCATACAAACAAATTGATTAAACTTATCAATAAAAGTAAATAAATATATTTAACATTGTCTTTGCATATACTATTTAATTTCATTAAATATTTCTTTATGATTTCATACCAACATTTTGTGCATTGTGATTGTTTTTAATGAGATCTAACAGAGACGAGTTACTACACTGATAATATTCCTGTCTCATTCTTAAGACTTGACTTGTGTACATAAGAGGAATTTATGTGGCAAAATTATAAGTGGTATAACTCGTTTGTCGACCCCAGCAACACAGCACTGGCTGCCCCCAGCAACACAGCAC
>WNWK01014019.1:0-53026 GCA_009830355.1 Cherax destructor
AGCTTAGCGGTTAGGTAATTGGAACTTACTCCCGACACCCCGAAAACCACGCATAGGTGAATACTTGCGATGTGATGCAGCTTGTCCAGCGTGTAGTAGCCTGTAGATTGTCCAACTCGATGTGATGTTCTGGCGTATATCCACTTTCGTTTCTTTTCGATATATAATATAACCTATTCACTGTATTTCTTTCACTTGTCACATATTTATTTCACTTTATTATCTAGGGTGACACACGTGGCAGCGTCGCCTGGAGCACACTAGGCCCACTCTGACCCCGCCACCAAATATTTATTTCTAGTTCACTTATAAAATTATGGCTCTCCCCACACTTATGTGGCTCAGGGCAACTCGTAAATCGCTTCAAGGGTTGTTCACTACCCTGACACACTTGATAATCCCTGCATTACCCTTGGGTAGCCCTCAAAAACACTTATATGCACAGAGCCCTACAAGTTGCGACTGACCCAAACGGCGTCCCTACTGTATGTGTGTGTGTGTGTGTGTGTGTGTGTGTGTGGAGAGAGAGTGTGTGAGCAACACAAAGACTGAACAGCTGCTCAGGACTCACAGACGTTACCAACCATGTTAATATTCTGGTGTGAAAGTCTTCATCTTCCCTGGGATGAGGCCAGCACTGAAGACCTGTGGTGAGTGTGTGGATATGGTGAGTGTGTGGATATGGTGAGTGTGTGGATATGGTGAGTGTGTGGAGGATGAAGTGTAACAGCGTAAGTCGGATATGAGCCTGACGTCAGGCATACTGGACAGGCCCTGTCAACACGTCAAGCAGCACATACTGGACAGGCCCTGTCAACACCGTCAAGTAGCACATACTGGACAGGCCCTGTCAACACCGTCAAGTAGCACATACTGGGCAGGCCCTGTCAACACCGTCAAGCAACACATACTGGGCAGAACCTGTCAACACCGTGAAACAGCACATACTGGGCAGGCCCTGTCAACACCGTCAAGCAACACATACTGGGCAGGCCCTGTCAACACCGTCAAGCAACACATACTGGGCAGGCCCTGTCAACACCGTCAAGCAACACATACTGGGCAGGCCTGTCAACACTGTCGACACATCTGGGCAGCCCTGTACACGTAACTACACAGTGTCACTACACAGTGTCTCACACAGTGTCTCACACAGTGTCTCCAGCACAGTGTCACACACAGTGTCTCCACACAGTGTCTCTCAACAGTGTCTCCACACAGTGTCTCCACAAGTTCCCACACAGTGTCTCCACACAGTGTGCTCCACACAGTGTCTCCACAGTCCAATGTCACCACACAGTGTCTCCACACAGTGTCTCCACACATGTCACCACACAGTGTCTCCACACAGTGTCTCCACACAGTGTCACCACACAGTGTCACCACACAGTGTCTCCACACAGTGTCTCCACACAGTGTCCCCACATAATGTCACCACACAGTGTCTCCACACAGTGTCTCCACACAGTGTCTCCACACAGTGTCTCCACACTGTGTCTCCCAACAGTGTCTCCACAGTGTCACCACACAGTGTTTCCACACAGACTCTCAACAGTGTCTCCACACAGTGTCTCCACACAGTGTCTCCACACAGTGTCTCCACACAGTGTCTCTACACATGTCTCCACACAGTGTCTCCACACAGTGTCTCCACACAGTGTCTCCACACAGTGTCTCACATTTTTCAATCATGTTTTAAGTCACACAATTTCCCTTGTTTTCCTCCGTCTCATTTGACAGGCGAATAATTATTAATCTGTGTGTGTACTCACCTACTTGTACTCACCTGGTTGTGGTTAAAGGGGTCGAGTCACAGCTCCTGGCCCCGCCTCTTCACTGGTCGCTACTAGGTCACTCTTCCTGCTTCATGAGCTTTATCATACCTCTTCTAAAAGTTATGTATGGATCCTGCCTCCACTACATCACTTTCCAGACTATTCCACTTCCCGACAACTCTGTGACTGAAGAAATACTTCCTAACATCCCTGTGATTCATCTGAGTCTTCAACTTCCAACTGTGACCCCTTGTTGCTGTGTCCCATCTCTGGAACATCCTGTCTCTGTCCACTTTATCGACTCCTCAGTATTTTATGTGTCGTTATCATATCGCCCCAATCTCTCCTGTCTCCCAGTGTCGCCAGGTCGATTTCCCTTATCCTCCCCTCGTAGGTCACACCCCTTAGCTCCGAGACTAGTCTTGCTGCAAACCTTTGGACTTTCTCTAGTTTCATTACTTGCTTGGCTCTGTGTGGGTTCCAAACTGGAGCTGCATGCTATATTTTGGGCCTGACGTACACGGTGTACAGGGTCCGGAACGATTCGTTACTGAGATGTCGGAATGCTATTCATAGATTCGCTAGTCCGCCATATGCTGCAGCAGTTATTTGGTTGATGTGGACTTCAGGAGGTGTATTATACTCACCCCAAGATCCTTTACTTGAGTGAGGTTTGCAGTCTTTGACCCCACGATCTTCATGACTTTGCACCACTTAGTGGGGTAAAACTGTAGGAGACAGTTGGTAGACCAATCTTGCATCCAGTCCACATCCCTTTGTAGTCCTGTCTGGTCCTCATCTGACTGAATTCTCCTCATTAGCTTCACATCGTCTGCAAACAGGAACACTTCTGAATCTAACCCTTCAGTCATGCCATTCACATATGCTAGAAACAGCATTAGCCCTAGGACTGACCCCTGTGGAATTCCGCTTATCACAGTTCTCTATGAATGTTACGGCATTTTCCTTACAGTGATTGTCCAGCCAGCAATTAACACCAGTTGCCATGGATAAATATTCATTTCCAACTCCTCTCCTTGGTAAAATGCCACATACCACAGGTGTCCTCCCTTTCTCCTAATTATATCTATTGCTGACCTATACCTGCTAATCAGATCCTCACTCCTACATCTGCCAACATCGTTGCTCCAGATAGCTAAAAATATCATCCATCCCAGCCCTAGGAAAACAAACCCTCTGTCTCCTCTTCCAACTAAAACAATATTCTTACCATGACTACTGTGTTCATGACGTTCTCAACGGTCTTTGTAGAGATGGTCTTCGCTGGGATGTCTTCACTGGCTGGCTTTGTTCTGTCGTTAACAATGGTCTTCGTTGGAGGGTCTTGGATTGCCCATTCACATTCATCTGATAACAAGGAAAAATAGTTGCTGGTTTTCACATCGTTCTTCAGCTTCATCACTTCAGTTCCAACAAGCATCCATTCGTTGGTCCGATCATCGACAATGTTGTTCCGGGGATAATCCTTGCATATAACCTTTAGTCGTTGATTTTCTCTTCTTGCTTCTATTAACTCTGCCTTAAGCTGAATATATAGCTGCTGATAAAAGGGGGAAGCCATCATCACAGTCTCATGTAGCTAAGAACGGAGAGAACACAACACACGTCCTGACAAAGCAACGTACAAGTCACCAGAATTTATCTTCACTCCGTTTCCTTCCTCGTATCAATATTTTTTTCCTGATTTTCATAAATTTGAAATTCTATTTTTTTTTTCATATACGTATATAATACAGATGTTAGGGAAATTTAAGTATTATTGTCCTTAGAGATTTATACTCTCGTGGTTTCATTTATACATGAGGAATACTGTGTTCTCGATCTTATTCCATTTGGGTTAAGAAGTGTATTGAAGTGTCTCATTAAAGACAGGATAAGTATTTTAATACGTCCTCACAAGTGTATCTCCCGTGGTGGAAATTATCCCATATTGTACTAAAGTGTAAGACCTTATTTCTTTATAGACATAACCAAATAATTGGTATTATAAAACACAGGTTTTACAATATTTTATTGTCAATTTTGAGAATACGTTATACATTTAAATGATGACATTTGAAGAATATGTGGTAAGCATTTATGTACAATGGAGGCAGGTATCAAGAATAGATGTTAGACATTTCGATAATTCTAGTTGATGTTACATCAGGGTGACCATCGTCCAGTATTATTCCTTCTTCAACCTCTATTTTTTATATATCTATAATAAAGTCTACTTCAAAGCGCTGTCCATTTTGTTCATCATCATCCTCATCATCACCATCATCATCACCATCATCATCAGATGATGATGATATATTAATCAGGGCTGGTGATGGGGATGAATATTTTAAAGGTGAATCTTCTTTACATTTTTTGATAGGCGTTTGCTGGAATTCCTAAGAGGAAGACACTTCATAAGATGGAAATATAAAATATTCATCCCCACCCAGTGTGCATTTTTCACAAAAACTTCCCAACTTGCAAATAAGACTTTCTACATTAATGACCTTCTCTCAGGGTGACTTGTTCTCTATATTATATTTTGAAAAATTAGACTCTAACTTAGTTACTATTGATCCTACGGTGTTCTTTGGGGGAAGACACTGTTACTTCTCTAGCGAGCGACCAGGGGAAGACACTGTTACTTCTCTAGAGAGCGACCAGGCATATTATCATGTATCTCTCTCGCCTGCATTCCAGGGAATACAAATCAAGGGACTTTACCCGTTCCCAGTAATTTAGGTGCCTCATCGTACTTACGTATGCTGTTAAAGTTCATTGTAAGCAATATTTGTCTGTTATCAATTACTGAATTAACTTTAAAACATATTATTAATTAATCAATAATTTAAATTCCCCTCTATCCCCAAGAGTTTATCCATCTTCTTACACCGAATGAGACGAAGCGAGATTTCATAATGTGATGACGATCGCTCCAGTGAGACTCGATTCTATCGCATCTGCAAACTGTCATTCAGTATCTCTCACCCCTGTCATCTCTCACCCCTGTCATCTCTCACCCCTGTCATCTCTCACCGCTGTCATCTCTCCCCTGTCATCTCTCACCCCTGTCATCTCTCCCCTGTCATCTCTCACCCCTGTCATCTCATACTCGCTACTCAATGTTTTCGAATCAGCCCCTCCCCCCCCAAAAAAAAAAAACAGTAGTCTAGTACCACACTTCACTCAAGAGTTAGTAACTTCAAAAAAGTAACCTATTGACACTCATCACACATAGTTTTTTTAAAACGACAAAAAATCATACTAACATCACTAAATTTATCATCATCCAATAAGAAGCGACCCATTCCCATTTGCAATATACTCCATCCAATGATGAGAAATCCACCTGTTTTGGAGAAGACATCAGTTATCTAATGAATATTAATGGTTTTGAATTGGTTGGATGAGCCTCCTCTTGTGTCGTACAATGCACTTGAGGACATATTGGTAACACAACTTTACTCTACATTGAGTCGAATTGAACTAGACTAAAGAAGATAAATTAGACACATGTGCAACACTTGGGTATCTTTAATGAGGAAACGTTTCGCCACACAGTGTCTTCATCAGTCAATACAAAGGAGAATGGTGAAGAACAGGAGGAGTTTGAGGTAATCAGTCCCTCAGCCTTGAGTCGATGTAATTAGTCCATCAATCTAGAAAAGATTCATCTACATAGACTAAAGAAATTTACATGAACCAATATGTTTTATTAGAAGGTTTTAATAGTTTTTAACCGATTTTCTACTGCACCAACCACCTCCATGATAGTTCTACTTCACCAACCACCTCCATGATAGTTCTACTTGTACCCACCACCTCCATGATAGTTCTACTGCACCAACCACCTCCATGATAGTTCTACTGCACCAACCACCTCCATGATAGTTCTACTGCACCAACCACCTCCATGATAGTTCTACTGCACCAACCACCTCCATGATAGTTCTACTGCACCAACCACCTCCATGATAGTTCTACTGCACCAACCACCTCCATGATAGTTCTACTGCACCAACCACCTCCATGATAGTTCTACCACCAACCACCTCCATGATAGTTCTACTGCACCAACCACCTCCATGATAGTTCTACCCACCAACCACCTCCATGATAGTTCTACCCACCAACCACCTCCATGATAGTTCTACCACACCAACCACCTCCATGATAGTTCTACTGCACCAACCACCTCCATGATAGTTCTACCGCACCAACCACCTCCATGATAGTTCTACCACACCAACCACCTCCATGATAGTTCTACTGCACCAACCACCTCCATGATAGTTCTACTGCACCAACCACCTCCATGATAGTTCTACCGCACCAACCACCTCCATGATAGTTCTACTGCACCAACCACCTCCATGATAGTTCTACTGTACCAACCACCTCCATGATAGTTCTACCGCACCAACCACCTCCATGATAGTTCTACCACACCAACCACCTCCATGATAGTTCTACCACACCAACCACCTCCATGATAGTTCTACCCACCAACCACCTCCATGATAGTTCTACCACACCAACCACCTCCATGATAGTTCTACCACACCAACCACCTCCATGATAGTTCTACCACACCAACCACCTCCATGATAGTTCTACCGCACCAACCACCTCCATGATAGTTCTACCACACCAACCACCTCCATGATAGTTCTACCACACCCGTCTGTTTCTTGCATTGGAGAGTGTTGTGGTTGTTAGTGAAGTTCTTGTTGATGTTGGTGTTGTTGTACTAAGATTATATGGGTGAGGAGTGTTACAAGGTGAATTTACTATTATTCTCATAAAAGGAGTTAAATATTTTGATAGTTAACAGATTAGATTTTTGCCACAGAAGAAGCTAGTTTATTGTGCTCCCCATATCCAAAAGGCCCAGGAACTAGGCCCCAAAAGGGTTAAAGGATTACATCAGGATTTATATCTACAGTCCACTTATCTGTTACAAGCAAATTTAGGAAACTTGCTTAATATATCTGGTATCTTATTTTCATTAATAAGATATCTTGACATATCACAATGGTTATTATACTGACTATCTCTTTCTTCCTCACTATCTTGAACATATAGCGTTCAAGATAGTGACCATAGGGCTAGCCACATATTTTGCATTTAGTTTGATCATGTGTGTGTCTGCCAAACTTCCAGAAGTAAGCCTATGCCTGGCCAGTACCACATCAGTCAGTCTGTTCACACTTCAGGTTGCTCCATATACGTACTTATCTACGTTCTTGTTATCATAGTGGGTTATAGATCTACTCTGGCTTCTAATTGCATTCCGTAACATTCAGTTTCATTATTTACTTCTAATATTATTCTTAATGGTAGACACAGATTCACAATCGTTATATTCAACAATTTCCTTCAGGGTACTTCTCTTGGCTAACGTATCAACTTTATCAAGAAGGCATATTCTAGTGATGGAATCCATAACAATTGTACATTAATTCCTGTTTCCCTGATTTTTGAGTATCTATAACTGGCTTCTCCAATGAGCATGTTGTTAGAGTCATTATGTAAGTCTAGAGCAATCACTGATAACATTTGTGTTTAATTGTTTATATTTTTCATGTAATAGCAGTTTAGCTCTATGCCACACAGTGATGTCCACCTGGAAGTTGTGGTGTTGTACGTACGCATTACTGATATTATCTATTTTTCATTCATATTTGTGTTCTTGTAGGCATGAGAATGCTTTCAGCCCAAGTGTCATGTCTTTGATCGTCCTGGCAGATCTAGGAGATACCGACACCTATGAGACGACCTCCCAACATAAACACACTGTATAAATAGCATAAATAGACTAAGACTTTGTTGAGTAAAACAAGGAAGACAGTTAACATAGCCTCATAGGTCAGGAATTATGCTCTCCATTACGCAGTAGCTTCCAACCTGCACACATTTATTGGTATCCAATGACACAACCCGAAAATACCTCTCCGATTCATCGCCTCTGCCATCGGCAGTGCTACCCACAAGCCTGTAGGAGGTATTGCCTAGATCATGTCTCAGTTACAGGGCAATGTTACCGAATCTCATCTCCAGCATTCTGAAGATCTTATTTTCGACCGGGATAAAACCATCTTCAAGAACATGAAAAGAAAAAGTTTGGGTATCACAAACCTCTTCAGCCAAGTACGCAAGCATTACTGGTCTTATCATTCTTCGATTATCATTCACTCAACCCTCAGTATTTTTTTGCTTTGGTTAGGTGCTCCACAGAAAGGAATTATGCATGAACAAGACAATACTCCCACACTGCGGTGACAAGGTTCGTGAGTCTAATTCTCAGACATGGAGGTCAAGGCTTATAAATTCTGTTTACAATCATACAACACGATCACTTTATTTGCAATATTCTTGTTTGTCCTTTGTATAGTTTCGTGTTGTTCTTTATTGATGGGAGGCTTCCAGTGAGTTAAAAAAACAAGTCTTGTTTTTGTAAGATACAGCTTTCTTGACTACATGGACAATGTATCAAGCAGATCAGATAAACCGAAAGTAATTGCAGTTGGAATAACCTTTGTAAGATGCAATCGCCGCAGCGTAACTTTGCTGTCCTTGTAAATGTGCTCATTTTGTTCCTGCCTCCTCTAGCGCCTGGCCACTCTGTTTCTCACCGCTCTAATTTCTATTTTTCGTTTAAGAGTGATTTTTAGCGTTTTAGAAGATAATATATTTTTATCATGATCATATTTTTATAAATAATAACAAAATTGTCTGATAATAATGGGGACAAACTCACAAACTTTACCAGCTTTCTAGGAATTAATACCATAAGTGTGAAGACAGTCACTGGTAAGGAGCCGCGTCACGGACCTCTGGGACTCCTGCCCATCACTGGGTTAATGATGGCGGACTCCTGCCCATCACTGGGTTAATGATGGCGTCTTTCCAGATAATTGCCCATCGAGATGTGTTAATCGGATAATAATTTGTCTTCGTAATGAACCTCATTTAACCTTGGAACTGGAAGGTGATCTGGAGGCGCTCCTGGGGCAGCTGGAACTGACAGAGGCACCTGCATCAGCAACCTGTTTCCTCAGTGCCGTCCTCCATGCCAGCGAGGATGATTGCTTGGTGAACTGGCCATATCTTTACCATCAGTCAAGAAAACTTTTATCCCAAAAATGAATATTAAAGTTAATTCTCAGTGTATATACACTGGGAAACTTACATCTCCAGTTATTGACTTTCCCAGCAGTGAAATTTATCAACTGGACTTCTATCATTCTTAAATCTTTCACTACTTGAACACGGTAAAAAAATATTGTAATTATGAGGCTATGCGTTAAGAATAATATATTTTACGTTAATAAATGCACTCTAATTTAGGGGCAAAAAAAGATAACTTGATTAATTGCTATCTTACTTTTCCAGTCTTGGCGAACTTGCTCACTGAAATCTTTCTTATCTGAAGCAATACCACGGTAAACATTAGATAAAATTTAGTTAACATATGTAGCTATATTGTCTACAGTGTGACCTTAGAGAAAACAATCTTGAGTTCTTCAAAAAAAGTAAACTTTGATGTTATTTAAAATTAAATTAGAAGAAAAAACAAAGACTCAACTCATTAAGACGATTAGTGATTCATTACAAGATCTTCTGTTTCTAGAAATAAGAAATATTTACGAGAGTTGTATATATCTTAGTGTATTTACGCTGTGTCTACAAGATTTCCTGTTATAAAAGCAATTATGTCTATTACGATTAAACTGGGAAAAGCCTTAAACTAAGATTACAACAACATAAATACATCATTAGAACCACATCAGAGACTAATGCTCAGGTTACTCAGGTGAGAGATTTTAACAGTACAATTGTTTTTCAGAAGGAAAAGAAAGATGTAACAAGCAGGTCTAGGCCTGGGAGAAATATAATTGAATCAAGCTTCGTAAAAAATAATTTTGATTTTAAAATGAATATTCGTTTTGGGTTATACAAAATGTTCTTTTATACGTTTAAATATATATTTTTTCTTTTCTGTTAATATAAAAATTAATAATTTTCTACAAATCCATTCATTTTTATATTAACATAATTGAAAAATATATATCTTTAAACGTATGAGAGAGAATTTTAAAAAGGACTTAATTTTAAATGAGTTCTTGCTAATTGGCAAATTTTAATTATTCGGCACGACATATATATATATATATAAATATAAGAAGGAGTGGCAATAATGTTGAATAATCAGTTATGGCAGGTAAAGAAGGAATATAAATGTATTAATTCAAGGATTATGTGGAGTAAAATAAAGGTTGGATGTGAAAAGTGGGTTATAGTAAGTGTTTATGCACCTGGAGAAGAGAGAAGTGTAGAGGAGAGAGAGAGATTTTGGGAAATGTTGAGTGAGTGTGTGGGGAGTTTTGAACCAAGTGAGAGAGTAATTGTGGTTGGGGATCTTAATGCTAAAGTGGGTAAAAATGTTGTGGAGGGAGTAGTAGGTAAATTTGGGGTGCCAGGGGTAAATGTAAATGGGGAACCATTAATTGAGCTATGTGTAGAAAGAGGTTTGGTAATAAGTAATACATATTTTATGAAAAAGAGGATAAATAAATATACAAGGTATGATATAGCACGTAAGGAAAGTAGTTTGTTGGATTATGTATTGGTGGATAAAAGGTTGACGGGTAGGCTTCAGGATGTACATGTTTATAGAGGGGCAACAGATATATCAGATCATTATTTGGTTGTAGCTACAGTTAGAGTAAAAGGTAGATGGGACAAAAAGAAAATGGCAACAGCAAGTAAGAGAGAGGTAAAAGTGTATAAACTAAGGGAGGAGGAAGTTAGGGTGAGATATAAGCAACTATTGGCAGAAAAGTGGGATAGTGCAAGCATGAGTAGTGGGGGGGTTGAAGAGAGTTGGGATAGTTTTAAAAATGCAGTATTAGAATGTGGGGCAGAAGTTTGTGGCTATAGGAAGGTGGGTGCAGGAGGAAAGAGGAGTGAGTGGTGGAATGAAGAAGTAAAGGGTGTGATAAAAAGAGAAAAAGGTAGCTTATGAGAGGTTTCTACAAAACAGAAGTGTT
Organism: Cherax destructor; assembly: GCA_009830355.1. Classification (NCBI taxonomy): domain Eukaryota; kingdom Metazoa; phylum Arthropoda; class Malacostraca; order Decapoda; family Parastacidae; genus Cherax; species Cherax destructor. Next base: position 10,832 of record WNWK01014019.1, read on the forward strand.
AATAGAAGAGCAGAGTATATGGAGAGTAAAAGAAAGGTGAAGAGAGTGGTGAGAGAGTGCAAAAGAAGAGCGGATGAAAGAATGGGAGAGGCTCTGTCAAGAAATTTTGCTGAAAACAAGAAAAAATTTTGGAGTGAGATAAACAAGGTAAGAAAGCCTAGGGAACAAATGGATTTGTCAGTTAAAAACAGAGTAGGGGAGTTAGTAGATGGGGAGCTGGAGGTATTGGGTAGATGGCGGAATATTTTGAGGAACTTTTAAATGTCGATGAAAAAGGAGGCGGTAATTTCATGTACTGGCCAGGAGGTACAACATCGTCTAGGAGTGAAGAAGAGCAGGATGTGAGTGTGGGGAGGTGCGTGAAGCATTACGTAGAATGAAAGGGGAAAGCAGCTGGAAATGACGGGATCATGACAGAAATGTTAAAAGCAGGGGGATATAGTGCTGGAGTGGTTGGTATTTTTGTTGAATAAATGTATGAAAGAGGGAAGGTACCTAGGGATTGGCAGAGAGCATGTATAGTTCCTTTATATAAAGGAGGGGGATAAAAGAGAGTGTAAAAATTATAGGGAATAAGTTTACTGAGTATACCAGGTAAAGTGTATGGCAGGGTTATTATTGAAAGAATTAGAGGTAAGACAGAGAGTAGGATTGCAGATGAGCAAGGAGGCTTTAGAGTGGGTAGGGATGTGTAGATCAAGTGTTTTCAGTGAAGCATATATGTGAACAGTATTTAGATAAAGGTAGAGAAGTTTTTATTGCATTTATGGATTTAGAAAAGGCATATGATAGAGTGGATAGGGGAGCAATGTGGCAAATGTTGCAAGTGTATGGAATAGGTAGTAAGTTACTGAAGGCTGTAAAGAGTTTTTATGAGGATAGTGAGGCTCAGGTTAGGGTGTGTAGGAGAGAGGGAGATTACTTCCCGGTAAAAGTAGGTCTTAGACAGGGATGTGTAATGTCACCATGGTTGTTTAATATATTTATAGATGGGGTTGTAAAAGAAGTAAATGCTAGGGTGTTGGGGAGAGGGGTGGGATTAAATTATAGAGAATTAAATGCAAAATGGGAGTTGACACAGTTACTTTTTGCTGATGATACTGTGCTTATGGGAGATTCTAAAGAAAAGTTGCAAAGGTTAGTTGACGAGTTTGGGAGAGTGTGTAAAGGTAGAAAGTTAAAAGTGAACATAGATAAGAGTAAGGTGATGAGGGTATCAAACGATTTAAATAAATTAAAATTGGATATCACATTGGAGAGAGGGATTATGGAAGAAGTAAATGTTTTCAGATATTTGGGAGTTGACGTGTCAGCGGATGGGTTTATGAAGGATGAGGTTAACCATAGAATTTATGAAGGAAAAAAGGTGAGTGGTGCATTGAGGTATCTGTGGAGACAAAAAACGTTATCCATGGAGGCAAAGAAGGGAATGTACGAAAGTATAGTGGTACCAACACTCTTGTATGGGTGTGAAGCATGGGTTGCAAATGCTGCAGCGAGGAGGCGGCTGGAGGCAGTGGAAATGTCCTGTCTAAGGGCAATGTGTGGTGTAAATATTATGCAGAAAATTCGGAATGTGGAAATTAGAGAAGGTGTGAGTTACAAAAGTATTTGTCAGAGGGCTGAAGAGGGTTGTTGAGGTGGTTTGGTCATTTAGAGAGAATGGATCAAAGTAGAATGACTTGGAGAGCGTATAAATCTGTAGGGAAGGAAGGCGGGGTAGGGTCGTCCTAGAAAAGGTTGGAGGAAGGGGTAAAGGAGGTTTTGTGGGCGAGGGCTTGGACTTCCAGCAAGCATGTGTGAGCGTGTTAGATAGGAGTGAATGGAGACGAATGGTTTTGGGACATGACGATCTGTTGGAGTGTGAGCAGGGTAACATTTTGTGAAGGGATTCAGGGAAACCAGTTAATTGATTTAGTTGGACTTGAGTCCTGAAATGGGAAGTACAATGCCTGCACTTTGAAGGATGGGGTCTGAGATAGTGACAGCTGGGGACTATTCTCAGCTGTCGTATCTGAGCTCCTCTGCAAAGACAGTGATTATGTATGAGTGTGGTGAAAGTTGTTGAATGATGATGAAAGTACTTTCTTTTTGGGGATTTTCTTTCTTTTTGGGTCACCCTGCCTCGGTGGGAGACGGCCGACTTGTTGAAAAAAAAAAAAAAAAAAATATATATATATATATATATATATATATATATATATATATATATATATATATATATATATATATATATATATTAGTACAACACCACCAACATCAACAAGAACTTCACTAACAACAGTATACAATGGAAGAAACAGGCGGGTGCGGTAGAACTATCATGGAGGTGGTGGGTGCAGTAGAACTATCATGGAGGTGGTGGGTGCAGTAGAACTATCATGGAGGTGGTGGGTGCAGTAGAACTATCATGGAGGTGGTGGGTGCAGTAGAACTATCATGGAGGTGGTTGGTACAGTAGAACTATCATGGAGGTGGTGGGTGCAGTAGAACTATCATGGAGGTAGTTGGTACAGTAGAACTATCATGGGGGTGGTTGGTACAGTAGAACTATCATGGAGGTGGTTGGTACAGTAGAACTATCATGGGGGTGGGTGGTACAGTAGAACTATCATGGAGGTGTTTTTTGCAATAGAACTATAATGGAGGTGGTTGATGAAGTAGAACTATAATGAAGGTGGTTGATGCAGTAGAACTATAATGGAGGTGGTTGGTACAGTAGAACTATCATGGAGGTGGGTGGTACAGTAGAACTATCATGGAGGTGGTTGGTGCAGTAGAACTATCATGGAGGTGGTTGGTACAGTAGAACTATAATGGAGGTGGTTGATGCAGTAGATCTATCATGGAGGTGGTTGGTGCAGTAGAACTATCATGGAGGTGGTTGGTACAGTAGAACTATAATGGAGGTGGTTGATGCAGTAGAACTATCATGGAGGTGGTTGGTACAGTAGAACTATCATGGAGGTGGTTGGTGCAGTAGAACTATCATGGAGGTGGTTGGTACAGTAGAACTATAATGGAGGTGGTTGATGCAGTAGAACTATCATGGAGGTGGTTGGTACAGTAGAACTATCATGGAGGTGGTTGGTGCAGTAGAACTATCATGGAGGTGGTTGGTACAGTAGAACTATCATGGAGGTGGTTGGTACAGTAGAACTATCATGGAGGTGGTTGGTGCAGTAGAACTATCATGGAGGTGGTTGGTGCAGTAGAACTATCATGGAGGTGGTTGGTGCAGTAGAACTATCATGGAGGTGTTGGTGCAGTAGAACTATCATGGAGGTGGTACAGAGGAAATATCATGTCAGAATAATATTTCAACCAGGAGGTGGCAAATATAATTTACGTATCTCGTTTGCGAATAATATTTTACGTAAATATTATCCATATAATACTGAAAATGACTTACGAGGGTGTGAAAAATCGTTAATATTTTATCCATCAAAATACAGTAATATTTAGATATTTTTCTGATGAAGGAAAAATGGAAGAAGAATGATCAAGATGTATAAATCTGGAGTGGGGAGATAGATATATAACGTCCCCGTGAGATAGTCGCGTGCTGATGAGAATGAGAGGTAGGCCACGGATATGTAGTAGGCATATAACAGCATGTTACCTGGAGGTGAGTGTAGGCCTGGGTTCTTTGATGACTTTGTGTTCTAATAGCTACGCTCTTCAGTAGAGAGTTAAACTGCCCGATGTTCATCAATAATTGATGAACAAAACTCACGAAATCGTAAAAAATCGACTGCAAAAAAACCACGGTACGGGTTGGGTTAGAACTCATGGAAAGTGAGTCGTAGTTGGATAAATCTTATTGTAGCCAGGTAGCCAGTCGCTTACGCACTGGCCTGGAGTTTTACCAACAATGCTAAATTTCTTAGTGTTTCGTTGATTTTTTAAATTTTATGTTTATCTTTACCTCGCTGATGCCTTTTGGTAATGTGGTAAACGAAAAAGAGGAAAAATGAGAGAGGAAAGTGTTGCGGGTTGACCAAGACGCAAAACGAGAAGACAATGGTTTTCCAATCTCGTTGTTGGTCTTGCGTAGCGGCCGTAACTCTCACAGTGTGAGTCGTGCCGATATTTATGACACACCCACACCTCAACCACTGGAATATGCTAGCACACACACCTCAACCACTGGAATATGCTAGCACACACACCTCAACCACTGGAATATGCAAGCACACACACCTCAACCACTGGAATATGCAAGCACACACACCTCAACCACTGGAATATGCTAGCACACACACACACACACACCTCAACCACTGGAATATGCAAGCACACACACACACACACCTCAACCACTGGAATATGCAAGCACACACACACACACACCTCAACCACTGGAATATGCAAGCACACACACACACACACCTCAACCACTGGAATATGCAAGCACACAAACACTTACACACGCAACCACAAATAGGTGAGTACAAATAGGTGAGTACACACCTCAACTACTGGAATATACTAGCACACACACACACACACACACCCACACCTCGACCACTGGAATATGCTAGCACACACACACACACACACACACACACACACACCTCAACGACTTGAATATTCTAACACACACACACACACACACACACACACATACAATTCACTCTGGGGAACATAAGGTAGTCATTGCAGAGATGTATAACCCACCACAGAACTGCAGAGGCCAAGAGAAGAATATGAAGAGAGGAACAGAGCAATGGTGGACACACTAGCTGAGGTGGCCAGAAGAGCTCACATGGGTAGAGCAAAGTTACTGGTTATGGGCGATTTCAATCACAAGGAGATTGATTGGGAAAACCTGGAGCCACATGGGGGTCCCGAAACATAGAGAGCCAAGATGATGGATGTGGTACTGGAAAACCTTATGCATCAACATGTTAGGAACACTACCAGAGAGAGAAGAGAGGATGAACCACCAAGACTACCAAGACTGGACCTCGTGTTCACCCAGAGTAGCTCGGACATCGAGGACATCACATATGAAATGCCCCTTCGAGCTAGTGATCACGTGATTCTGAGCTTAGAATACATTGTAGAGTTACAAGTGGAGAGGGTAACAGGAGTAGGATCGGAAAAGCCAAACTACAAAAGGCGGGACTACACAGGCATGAGGAACTTCCTGCATGAAGTTCAGTGAGAAAGAGAATTGGTAGAAAAGTCAGTAAACGAAATGATGGAATACGTAACAACAAAATGCAAGAAGGCAGAGGAAAGGTTTGTTCCCAAGGGCAACAGAAATAATGGAAAAACCAGAACGAGCCCTTGGTTCACCCAAAGTTGTAGGGAGGCAAAAACTAAGAGCACTAGAGAATGGAAAAAGTACAGAAGACAAAGGACCCAGGAAAATAAAATGATTAGCCAAAGAGCCAGAAACGAGTATGCACAAATAAGAAGGGAGGCCCAGCGACAGTTCGAAAACAATATAGCATCAAAAGTCAAGTCTTACCCGAAGCTGTTGTATAGCCACATCAGGAGGAAGACAACAGGCAAAGACCAGGTAATTACGCTGAGGAAAAAAGGTGGGGAGATCACAAGAAACGACCAAGAAGTATGTAAGGAGCTCAACACGAGATTTAAGGAAGTATTTACAGTGGAGTCAGAACAGGGTTACGCCAACAAGAGATATACCAACAAGTGTTGGATGAAATACACACAACCAAGGAGGAGGTGAATCAGCTGGCTGCTAAGTGACCTTGATACCTCAAAGGCGGTGGGACCGGACAACATCTCTCCGTGGGTCCTTAGAGAGGGAGCAGAGACACTGTGTGTGCCACTAACTACAATTTTCAACACATCCATTGAAACTGGGCAACTACCTGAGGTATGGAAGACTGCAAATGTAGTCCCCATTTTCAAGAAAGGAGACAGACACGAGGCACTAAACTATAGACCAATGTCACTAACGTGTATAATATGCAAAGTTATGGAGCACCTAAGACGGAACAAGCTTAAAAACGACAACCAGCACGGATTCATGGAAGGCAAATCCTGTGTCACAAACCTACTGGAGTTTTATGACAAGGTAACGGAAGTAAGACACGAGAGAGAGGGGTGGATTGACTTCATTTTCTTGGACTGCAAGAAGGCCTTCGACACAGTTCCTCACAAGAGGTTAATGCAAAAGCTAGAGGATTAGGCACACGTAACAGGAAAGGCACTGCAATGGAACAGAGAATAACTGACAGGGAGGCAACAACGAGTCATGGTACGTGACGAGGTATCAGAGTGGGCACCTGTGACGAGCGGGATTCCACAGAGGTCAGTCCTAGGTCCTATGCTGTTTTTGGCATTTGTGAATGACATGACGGAAGGGATTGACTCAGAAGTGCCCCTGTTTGCAGATGATGTGAAGTTAATGAGGTGAATTAAATCCGATGAGGATCAGGCAGGACTACAAAAAAACCTGGACAGGCTACAAGCATGGTCCAGCAACTTGCTCCTTGAATTTATCCCCGCCAAATGCAAAGTCATGTGGATCGGGTAAGGGCAAAGAAGACAGCAAACAGAGAATAGGCTAGGTGGCCAAAGACTGCTAACCTCACTCAAGGAAAAAGATGTTGGGGTGAGTATAATACCGAGCACATCTACTGAGACACACATCAGCCAGATAACGGCTGCAGCATATGGGCGCCTGGCAAACCTGAGACCAGCGTTCCGATGCCTCAGTAAGGAATCGTTCAAGACTGTACATCATGTACGTCTGGCCCATATTGGAGTATGCAGCACCAGTTTGGAATCCACATCTGGTCAGGCACTTCAAGAAATTAGAGAAATTGCAAAGGTTTGCAACAAGACTAGTCCCATAGGTAAGGGGATTTTCCTACGAAGAAAGGTTAAAGGATTCAACCTGACGACACTGGAGGACAAGAGGGTTAGGGGAGACATTATAACGACATGTAAAATACTGCTAGTAATTGACAAGGTGGACAGAGACAGAATGTTCTAGAGATGGGACACAGAAACAAGGGGTCGCAATTGGAAGTTGAAGACTCCGATAAGTCAAATGGATGTTAGGAAGTATTTCTTTAGTTATATAGTTGTCAGGAAGTGGAATAATCTTTCAAGTGATGTAGTGGAGGCAGGACCCATACATAGTTTCAATACGAAGTTTGATAAAGTTGATGGAGCAGGGAGAGAGAGGACCTAGTAGCGATCAGTAAAGAGCCGGTTCCAGGAGCTATGACTGGACCCCTGCAACCACAGATAGGTTAATACATATAGGTGAGAACACACACACACACACACACACACACACACACACACACACACTGATGTAGTAAGAAGGAAAATGAGGAAAATGGACAAGAATGTATAAAGTCAGGACACCTTTAATGAAAATGTTTAGGTTCTTGGACCTTCATCATTTCAAATACACATTTTTCAAGTGTTGAAGGTCTCAAGGTCGAAATAGTTTCATTACAGGTGTCCTCAGCATGTACACAAGAGCACATTTTCCTTGCATTCACCCTAGCTTAACAAATTACAGAAATAATACTCAGACATGTATTTAAGTATACGCAAGTGCACACGTGCATACATAAACTATCATACATACACATGTAAGCACACACAGGAAAGCTCTCACGTATACACACACTCACATACAAGCGCACAAGCGTGGATTCATCGCCCGCTAATACGCATACATACATCACTGCCTAATTTATATTATTCTTTTTAAATAGAAGTATAATTTTTTAACATTGATATTGAATTTCTCTTAGCATTAACATGGTATTTTTAACTAAGAACACTTGCATGATGGTTAGTAGCATAACGGAACCTCAAACATAATAACTGCTCCATAATAGTTGTATTTTTAAAACTGAGAGTAAAATAAACTCTCAGTGTACACACTGAGAAACACATACATCCGTCATGGATGAATGATAATGTATATCATGGTTTTAAACCAGTGTCTAATGTCTCAGTGTTTCTAAATAATATTTAAGATCGTTTATAATATGTTTTATATATGTGATATGGAAACATGAAGGTAAATCCGCATATCCACGGAGCACTGTATACTGTAAACACCGTCATGGATGTTGTAGTAACTACAACCATCACTAGCTTAGTGATGGTTGCAGTTACTGGTACCTGTGTTAGTTAAATACAGTGATGGATGTAGTACTAATTACAACCATCACCATCCTGGTTACTGGTACCTGTGTTAGTTAAATACGTTACTGGATGTAATGCTAAGTACAACCAACATCTTGGACATGTGCTAATTTAACACATAAACTGACTAATAAAAAACTAAATAAATGGCACGAAGTCAATGATATGTTTATCTTACTGAACGGTAAGTGTGTCGTCCTTGTCCACTAATTAAGGAATGTGTAGGTAGTGTGCTATCAAGGTATTTTATTGGGGGGGGGAACAAAACATCATAATTTTTGAGCAAATTCCCATAATGCAAGAGTAATCAAAATTACATTACCTTTGAGGTGAGAAAATATTCGTTTTATTAAAGCTGCGGAATATCCAGTAGCATTTAAGAACATTATACCTTTTCTTTATTCTACTTTATTATATCAGTTTGCTCCTAAAATAGTCTGTGGACTATTACAACAACTTTAGTCGTCAGTAATCATAGGAAAATGTTTACATGGAGCAACGTAGTGGAACTCTTTGAGGGACTTTCTTTGGGTTATCCTGGGAGGTAATTTACACTATATGATACTTATGATTAAATAAACTTACTTATTTACCTACTTACTAACATACTTATTTACTTACTTACATACTTATTTACTTGCATACTTATTTACTTACATACTGGACGGCACATGTGTTGCTTCCAGCACACAACCACTTGGGTCTCTCCTTCCCTCACTATCAACTGTATATTCAGCTGTTGAGTGACTAGTGCATCCGTCGCTAGTACTGCTGGGTGACTAGTGCATCCGTCGCTAGTACTGCTGGATGACTAGTGCATCCGTCGCTTGTACTGCTGGATGACTAGTGCATCCGTCGCTAGTACTGCTAGATGACTAGTGCATCCGTCGCTAGTACTGCTGGGTGACTAGTGCATCCGTCGCTAGTACTGCTGGATGACTAGTGCATCCGTCGCAAGTACTGCTGAATGACTAGTGCATCCGTCGCTAGTACTGCTGCATGACTAGTGCATCCGTCGCTAGCACTGCTGGATGACTAGTGCATCCGTCGCAAGCACTGCTGGATGACTAGTGCATCCGTCGCTAGTACTGCTGGATTACAAGTGCATCCGTCGCTAGTACTGCTGGATGACTAGTGCATCCGTCGCTAGTACTGATGGATGACTAATGCATCCGTCGCTAGTACTGTTAGATGACTAGTGCATCCGTCGTTAGTAATGCTGGATGACTAATGCATCCGTCGCTAGTACTGCTGGGTGACTAGTGAATCCGTCGTCGCTAGTACTGCTGGGTGACTAGTGCATCCGTCGCTAGTACTGCTAGATGACTAGTGCATCCGTCGCTAGTACTGATGGATGACTAGTGGATCCGTCGCTAGTACTGTTGGATGACTAGTGCATCCGTCGTCGCTAGTATTGCTGGGTGACTAGTGCATCCATCGCTAGTAGTGCTAGATGACTAGTGCATCGGTCGCTATTATTGCTGGATGTCTAGTGCATCCGTCGCTAGTACTGCTGGGTGACTAGTGCATCCGTCGCTAGTGCTGCTGGGTAACTAGTGCATCCGTCGCTAGTACTGCTAGGTGACTAGTGTATCCGTCGCTAGTACTGCTGGATGACTAGTGTATCAGTCGCTAGTACTGCTGGGTGACTAGTGCATCTGTCGCTAGTACTGCTGGATGACTAGTGCATCCGTCGCTAGTACTGCTGGGTGACTAGTGCATCCGTCGCTTGCACTGCTAGATGACTAGTGAATCCGTTGCTAGTACTGCTGGGTGACTAGTGCATCCGTCGCTAGTACTGCTGGATGACTAGTGCATCCGTCGCTAGTACTGCTGGGTGACTAGTGCATCCGTCGCTTGCACTGCTAGATGACTAGTGAATCCGTTGCTAGTACTGCTGGGTGACTAGTGCATCCGTCGCTAGTACTTCTGGATGACTAGTGCATCCGTCGCTAGCACTGCTGGATGACTAGTGCATCCGTCGCAAGCACTGCTGGATGACTAGTGCATCCGTCGCTAGTACTGCTGGATTACAAGTGCATCCGTCGCTAGTACTGCTGGATGACTAGTGCATCCGTCGCTAGTACTGCTGGATGACTAATGCATCCGTCGCTAGTACTGCTGGATGACTAGTGCATCCGTCGCTAGTAATGCTGGATGACTAGTGCATCCGTCGCTAGTACTGCTGGGTGACTAGTGAATCCGTCGTCGCTAGTACTGCTGGGTGACTAGTGCATCCGTCGTTAGTACTGCTAGATGACTAGTGCATCCGTCGCTAGTACTGATGGATGACTAGTGCATCCGTCGCTAGTACTGTTGGGTGACTGGTGCATCCGTCGTCGCTAGTACTGCTGGGTGACTAGTGCATCGGTCGCTAGTACTGCTGGATGACTAATGCATCCGTCGCTAGTACTGCTGGATGACTAGTGCATCCGTCGCTAGTAATGCTGGATGACTAGTGCATCCGTCGCTAGTACTGCTGGGTGACTAGTGAATCCGTCGTCGCTAGTACTGCTGGTGACTAGTGCATCCGTCGTTAGTACTGCTAGATGACTAGTGCATCCGTCGCTAGTACTGATGGATGACTAGTGCATCCGTCGCTAGTACTGTTGGGTGACTGGTGCATCCGTCGTCGCTAGTACTGCTGGATGACTAGTGCATCCGTCGCTAGTACTGCTGGATGACTAATGCATCCGTCGCTAGTACTGCTGGATGACTAGTGCATCCGTCGCTAGTAATGCTGGATGACTAGTGCATCCGTCGCTAGTACTGCTGGTGACTAGTGAATCCGTCGTCGCTAGTACTGCTGGGTGACTAGTGCATCCGTCGTTAGTACTGCTAGATGACTAGTGCATCCGTCGCTAGTACTGATGGATGACTAGTGCATCCGTCGGTAGTACTGTTGGGTGACTGGTGCATCCGTCGTCGCTAGTACTGCTGGATGACTAGTGCATCCGTCGCTAGTACTGCTGGATGACTAATGCATCCGTCGCTAGTACTGCTGGATGACTAGTGCATCCGTCGCTAGTAATGCTGGATGACTAGTGCATCCGTCGCTAGTACTGCTGGGTGACTAGTGAATCCGTCGTCGCTAGTACTGCTGGGTGACTAGTGCATCCGTCGTTAGTACTGCTAGATGACTAGTGCATCCGTCGCTAGTACTGATGGATGACTAGTGCATCCGTCGCTAGTACTGTTGGGTGACTGGTGCATCCGTCGTCGCTAGTACTGCTGGATGACTAGTGCATCCGTCGCTAGTACTGCTGGATGACTAATGCATCCGTCGCTAGTACTGCTGGATGACTAGTGCATCCGTCGTTAGTAATGCTGGATGACTAGTGCATCCGTCGCTAGTACTGCTGGGTGACTAGTGAATCCGTCGTCGCTAGTACTGCTGGGTGACTAGTGCATCCGTCGTTAGTACTGCTAGATGACTAGTGCATCCGTCGCTAGTACTGATGGATGACTAGTGCATCCGTCGCTAGTACTGTTGGGTGACTGGTGCATCCGTCGTCGCTAGTACTGCTGGATGACTAGTGCATCCGTCGCTAGTACTGCGTTATGACTAATGCATCCGTCGCTAGTACTGCTGGATGACTAGTGCATCCGTCGCTAGTAATGCTGGATGTCTAGTGCATCCGTCGCTAGTACTGCTGGGTGACTAGTGCATCCGTCGCTAGTGCTGCTGGGTAACTAGTGCATCCGTCGCTAGTACTGCTAGGTGACTAGTGCATCCGTCGCTAGTACTGCTGGATGACTAGTGTATCTGTCGCTAGTACTGCTGGGTGACTAGTGCATCTGTCGCTAGTACTGCTGGATGACTAGTGCATCCGTCGCTAGTACTGCTGGGTGACTAGTGCATCCGTCGCTAGTACTGCTGGGTGACTAGTCCATCCATCGCTAGTACTGCTGGGTGACTAGTGCGTCCGTCGCTAGTACTGCTTGCACATTAGGAAATCTGTTACCAATTCTGCGTGCTAATACACCCATTACTGTGATGTACAGGAGGGAGAGAGAGAGAGAGAGAGCCATCAAAATGGTGACAGGATGTTCCTGTGATATTGTTGACAGAAGATGTGTTTGTTACTGTGCCTCTAATAACAGTCTCCCTCCCTCCTACAGTAATAACTGTCTCCCTCCCTCCTACAGTAATAACAGTCTTCCTCCCTCCTACTGTAATAACAGTCACCCTCCCTCCTACTGTAATAACAGCCACCCTCAATCCTACTGTAATTAAAATCACCCTCCCTCCTACTGTAATAACAGTCACCCAGCTCTGCTGGGTGCTTGATTCTTGTAAGATTTGGTGGTCCTGTGGGTTAGAGCGTCATGTGGTTTTCGGTCACCATGAGGCGGGTAAAAACAGCATGGGTTCGAGTCCTTGGCTAGTCTCAATGTTGTTATTGATCAATACCACTCGTTCGTGGTTACAATAATATATAGCCTCTCCTCTAGCCTCTCCCTTAGCCTCTCCTCATAGCCTCTCCTCATAGCCTCTCCCCTAGCCTCTCCTCATTGTCTCTCCTCTAGCCTCTCCTCTAGCCTCTCCTCTAGCCTCTCCTCATAGCCTCTCCTCTAGCCTCTCCTCATAGCCTCTCTTCTAGCCTCTCCTCAAGCCTCTCCGGCTCGAGCCATGCATTGGCCTCGAGAAAACTGGGCCGCGCTACTACACACCGTTCTATCAGGTAAAGCTCAGAAATGTGTTGCTTCCCTCCCTTATGAGAAATATATTGATTATGATGCCGTTAAGAAAGTTATTTTAGAATCCTACGACATGCTCCCCATAAGTTATCAACGTGCTTTTCGCTCGTTACAACGACAGCCTGGGCAGACATGTGTAGACTTTGCTCGCCAAAAGAAAGTTGCTTTCGAAAGATGGCGAAGATCTTCAAATTGTGACTCTGTAGGCAGCTTAACTCAACTGATAGGGTATGCTCACCATACCAAAGGTGAGAGAACTGAAGAGTCTCGGAGAGCCTCAGAGGGTATGCTCACCATACCAAGGGTGAGAGAACTGAAGAGTCTCGGAGAGCCTCAGAGGGTAAGCTCACCATACTAAGGGTGAGAGAACTGTCCTCTATGAAAGACCCGCTGATGACTGATGTGAAGCAGGTGACCACATCATTGGGTACGATGACGTGGTAAGGCGGGAATTCCTGACCTGTTAACGAGCGGATTTGTAGTTAACTATACATCACATAAAACCCTACCTAGACATACAGGGGACATAAAAATTTACCTGATGCTAGCTTTCCTTTTGTATCCACCTCCCATTTAGAGATGGCCCACTTTTGAACTTCACCCATATGCCTACAGGCTTGCTTGTGCAAGTTCCTGTTATAGGTAGTAGAATGTCTCATACCTATGCCATGCCTTGTACTTAGCAGTAGCAGCCTCTCTACAGGTGGTGAGAGTGAAGGACTGGTGGTGAGGGTGATGGATCGGTGGAGAGGGTGATAGCCTGGTGGTGAGGGTGATGGATAGGTAGAGAGGGTGATGAACTGTTGGTGAAGGTGGACTAGTGACGAGGGTAATGGACTATTCATGCAGGGAGTTTAGCATTCATGCATGGAGTTTAGCAGGCATGCAGGGAGTGTAGCATTCATGCAGGGAGTGTAGCAGGCATGCAGGGAGTTTAGCATTCATGCAGGGAGTTTAGCATTCATGCAAGGAGTTTAGCATTCACGCAGGGAGTTTAGCAGGCATGCAGGGAGTGTAGCATTCATGCAGGGAGTGTAGCAGGCATGCAGGGAGTGTAGCAGGCATGCAGGGAGTTTAGCAGGCATGCAGGGAGTGTAGTATTCATGCAGGGAGCTTAGCATTCATGCAGGGAGTTTATCATTCATATAACCTCAAATCTACTAACTCTTGTGTTCTATATATTAGAAAATCAGTTCACCATCAATTTCTCACACAGAAAACAGAGGGGCTACAATACCACGGTGTTAGGAATTATATTGGGAACTCTGCTCTCAACATATTTAACTTGTATGCCCCTGCTGATAAGTTTAATTACTTGGAGCTCTCAACTTGTGCTCAGTCTGAACCTACTCCTATTATTGGAGACTATAATACAAGACACAAAAGCATTGGAAACTCACAGTTTGGTAATCGTCTACCTGGAGTCTACCTGGAGTCTACCTGGAGAGAATTCCAGGGGTCAACGCCCCCGCGGCCCGGTCTGTGACCAGGCCTCCTGTTGGACCAGAGCCTGATCAACCAGGCTGTTACTGCTGGCCGCACGCAGTCCAACGTACGAACCACAGCCCGGCTGATCAGGTACCGACTTGAGGGGCCTGTCCAGTGCCTGCTTGAAGACAGCCAGGGGCTTGTTGGTAATGGTAACCAACTATTGTCACTGTTAAAGTCATGATAATGTGCAAATTGTAGGTGACCTTCAACCCACACATATCTATGGAGGCGTCCTTGAGCAGTGCCTTGGCTTCAACATTACTTCTACCAGCTGTGAGTCTTCCATTGTATAAGATATATCATCAGACAATTTCCCAAGGCTAACCTGACTTGATATAGGTAATACTATCCTTCCTTGTGGGATATTCAAAAGGAAACGTTTTAATGTTTCCTCTAATCTACATGATGACTTTGTTGCACATGTGACTGACTGGTATAATTCCTATGAGTGTTCCTCTGTTGAGACCTTGTGAGCAGTATTCAGAACTACTTAGAGCCGCCTCTAAAACCTCCTGGAACTAAACCCAACCAACTTACATAATAATCATACCTCCCATAAAAGCCATACTTATTACAATGATCCTAAACTTCGAACACTGCTTGCAGACTAGGCCTAGCCTATATAAAACGTACCCCTGGAATGCTGAAACTCTTTCAAACTGCCCTTGCGACTAGCAGAGAGCGTATGACAGAGCTGCGGCAAACTGACTGGAAAAAATCTGTCAATGGTCTCAATGCTCACACCCCACTTAGCCGGGCATGGAGGAACATAAATAGAATTATGGGTAATAGAACTGGTCAGATCGCGCACCCTCATCCCTTACATAGGGCTAATGAGCTAGTCAGTGCTTGGGCTGCTACATCTAGCTATGACAATCTTCCCAGTACCACACAGGCGAAATTAAATGACAGATATGACGCAAGGAAGAGACTTATTTGTTTTATGCTCAGCAAGGAAGATGACTGTAACATTCCTTTCACTAACTTTGAACTTGATGCAGCACTAACTAAAGGCAACTCCACGTCGCCTGGTGAGGATGGTATTACTTACAACATGGGCAATAACTCTGTAACTTCCTTCAGCACATTTACCTCATATTCTAGGGCCCATATCCTGGTTTTTGCAGCTTCAGCTTGTGACTCCCATTTCTTCTTCTCTGCCTTCATCCTCTTCTCCATTTTCATAGAAAGCTCACTTAGTTTGCTCTCCCACTCTTGTTCCATCCTTTTACATTACTCGTTGTCACACTGGTCAGACAGACGTGAAGTACTGCTTGGGTCCGTACATCTGTTACTAGTTAACTTGTTGTCGAAGCCAGAGACGCAGTCTGGCCCTTTCTAAGGGCGGAAAGGGCTGGGCCCTTGAAAAGGGCAAAAAGGGCTGATACCCCCCCCCCTCTCATGGAGAATTTTCTCCAAGGTCACCTTGTTCCTATGTGAAGGTCATTATGGTTGTGCTGCAAGGTCACCATGTTCCTGGGTGAAGGTCAGTATGGTTGTGCTGCAAGGTCACCTTGTTCCTGGGTGAAGGTCAGTATGGTTGTGCTGCAAGGTCACCTTGTTCCTGAGTGAAGGTCATTATGGTTGTGCTGCAAGGTCACCTTGTTCCTTGGTGAAAGTCATGTTGTGACAGTGTTGTTGTGTTAGATATGTTGTGATAGTGTTGTTGTGTTAGTGATGTGATAGTGATGTTGTGATAGTGATGTTGCGTTAGTGATGTTGTGATAGTGTTGTTGTGTTAGTGATGTTGTGATAGTGTTGTTGTGTTAGAGATGTTGTGATAGTGTTGTGTTAGTGTTGTTGTCTTACCACGAACAAGTGGTTCTTAGCAAATAGCAAACTGCAGTGGCCGGGAATCGAACCCTCGATAATTTAAGATGCCATCCTCGTAGCCCATGTTAGAGTATCGAGGGTTCGATTCCTGGGCGGTGCAGCTTTTTATTTGCTAAGAACCACTTGTTCGTGGATGCATTAATATGTAAACTGCTTGTCAATTAATAAATGTAAGGGTAAATGAAAATACTTTTTTAATTAGTTACAGTTAATTTTTGTAGTAGAAGATAATTTTCCTGATAGTAAGACACATCTCCCTTGGTCGGAACTCAGTTATTCTCAGCTGAGCGAAAATCTTCATCTTATAGTTTAGATAAATTCAGATTTTGGGGTTTGTTTACTAGACGTCTCTCTGGCTCATGCCAAAAAGCTGACCATGCCTAAAATTAGAAACTGATATGTTTTATAACAAATTCATTTGCAACGTTAGCTTGATAATATTATCGTTGAGACAGATCTTCATTTACCCTCTCAGCGCAGATTTGATGAAAGTCAAATGAATTCATAAGAGCAGTTGTTGTGAGCCCAGGATGCTGACTCTGACACTCTCCTTGTGATTCACATTGGTCAGTCTAGATATCCTGAAGCTGGAAACAAAAGCGTCTTTCTGATAGTACTGAGGACAAGACAGATAAGCAGCTGTTTCGCTCAATGACTTATCGAAGTTCTACACTTGGCCAAGTGTTTTCCTTTAAGAACTTCCTCTACACCTCCGTCTTTTATTCGTACATTCTAAACCTGCAGAGACTAGAGACTCATGAGGTTACTCCCGCTACTCATCACGAGTGGGACTCATGAGGTTACTCCCGCTACTCATCACGAGTGGAGGTTCATTCATACCTGGAGGACAAGCCTTTCTCAATGATACATTCGACAGTAAAATTAGAAACGCTTTTGAAGTAAATTATTTTCTCTATGTAATTACTGTAGGTATGGGAGGCCTGGTCATAGACCTGGCCGCGGGGGCGTTGATCCCCGGAATGCCCTCCAGGTATGTCTGTTCCTCGTGCTGCCTCGTCTGTTATTCAGTCTAGTAGTTGTGTACCACAGTAACAGTGGAACCCTGAGAACCCTCATTACGTGAAGTGAGGGCAGCATCAACAGTTGTCTTTCTCACTGAAGGTGTCGGTTAATACCTCTCACTAAATCTCCCACTCTCAGAACATTCCCCTTCCTGTTAATTTTGTTATTATTAGAAATGAACAGCCTTTTGTGCAGTACACGTCTTGCCATAAGTAGGGTTAAAATGTTTCTAATTCATTCACGCTGTAACAAGATAATGGAAATGTAGCTAGAAACTGGTGAATTATGAACCGGGAGTCCTCTCTTCCCTAACAGAAGCTCCAGGCGTAGGCAGTTGGACTACTGGTGCCCAGCTTCCTGCACTGCCACTGTTCTCGCTCCACTCGCACCTCAGTTATTCATTAAGAGATATCAAGGCCGGAACTGTACTGGAGGTGAGTTCAGAGTGTGGAGGACGTCTTAAGACTCGGTAGCAGTGTGGACCAGCAAGACGAAGAGCCATAGACACGTCCTTACCCACGACGGCGTGGCTGAACACCATCTGAATGACGATGATGATGATGGTGGATAGTCTGTAGGGATTAAGAGGTACACCTGTTAAGCTTTTCCAGGGAGTAGGAAAAACATTAGCAAATTATTTCATATCATATTTATTATCCTTGCTCATGCGAAAAATAGTGCACACTTATTTATTTTAGCTATAATGATTATTATTATAATAAAAAAGAAGCGCTAAACCAACTTGAGCCTTAGAGAAAACACACACAAGAGATACAGTAGCTTTAACTCTATATCTCCTAGAGCAATGATTCTCAACCAGGGAAAAATTTACCCCTTGGGGGTAAAAAAAATTATTCAGTACCAGCCTCAAACAATATGCTCTACAAGACCAAGTAGTCTACGGAGTATCAGCCTCAAACAAGATGCTCTACAAGACCAAGTAGTCTACGGAGTACCAGCCTCAAACAAGATACTCTACAAGACAATGTTTACCTGGAGAGAGTTCCGGGGGTCAACGCCCCCGCGGCCCGGTCTGTGACCAGGCCAGAATCAAACAAGATACTCTACGGTAGATACTCTACAAGATACTCTACGGTAGTCTACGGACTACCAGAATCAAACAAGATACTCTACACGACCAAGGAATCCAGCAAAAATAAAAAACAAAATATAAGCCTCGAAAGTGGGAGCAAAATTGAGCATTGTACTAATAAGACTAATACAATGTAATTATAATGAGTAACTGGTTCCGTATGTCCTACCCACTCACACCTTCTACTGGGATGAGAAGTCATGGTGTGTTTTTTTCCAAAAAATCAATTAAAATTAATAATATCCCTCAAAAAAAAAAGAAATAGAATTATAAGCAAAACAACATTATTTGCTTAAGTGAATCCTTGTGAAGACGTTACTGCATTTAATAAGAAAATAAGTAGAATAAAAGTTGTCTTATTTGTTTGCCCGAAATAGATTGCATAATTAGTGGCCTTCTGTGCCGACATTTTTATCAAATTATTTTTCAAATTGTGTATCAACTGTATCTACTATAACTTCTTTGCATAGATTGTAAGAAAGAAAATCAAATAAATTAATTTAAATATTAGCTTAAGCGAGCCATAAAGTGTCCAAGTGTCTTACACTTACGAGTGTCCCCGCTTCTTACACTCACAAGTGTCCCCGCTTCTTACACTCACTAGTGTTCCGCTTCTTACACTAACAAGCGCCCCTGCTTCTTACACTCACTAGTGTCCCCGCTTCTTACAATCACTAGTGTCCCCGCTTCTTACACTCACAAGTGTCCCTGCTTCTTACACTCACAAGTGTCCCTGCTTCTTACACTCACAAGCGTCCCCGCTTCTTACACTCACTAACGTCCCCGATTCTTACACTAACAAGCGCCCCTGCTTCTTACACTCACAAGTGTCCCCGCTTCTTACACTCACTAGTGTCCCCGCTTCTTACACTAACAAGCGCCCCTGCTTCTTACACTCACAAGTGTCCCTGCTTCTTACACTCACAAGTGTCCCCGCTTCTTACACTCACTAGTGTCCCCGCTTCTTACACTAACAAGCGCCCCTGCTTCTTACACTCACAAGTGTCCCCTCTTCTTACACTCACTAGTGTCCCCGCTTCTTACACTAACAAGCCTCCCTGCTTCTTACACTCACAAGTGTCCCTGCTTCTTACACTCACAAGCGTCCCCGCTTCTTACACTCACTAATGTCCCCGATTCTTACACTAACAAGCGTCCCTGCTTCTTACACTCACTAATGTTCCCGCTTCTTACACTCACAAGTGTTCCCGCTTCATACACTCACAAATGTCTCTGCTTCTTACACTCACTAGTGTCCCCGCTTCTTACACTCACAAATGTTCCAGCTTCTTACACTCACTAGTGTCCCCGCTTCTTACACTAACAAGCGTCCCTGCTTCTTACACTCACAAGCGTCCCCGCTTCTTACACTCACAAGTGACCCCGCTTCTTACACTCACTAGTGTCCCCGCTTCTTACACTAACAAGCGTCCCTGCTTCTTACACTCACAAGTGACCCCTCTTCTTACACTCACAAGCGTCCCCGCTTCTTACACTCACAAGTGACCCCGCTTCTTACACTCACTAGTGTCCCCGCTTCTTACACTAACAAGCGTCCCTGCTTCTTACACTCACAAGCGTCCCCGCTTCTTACACTCACTAATGTCCCCGATTCTTACACTAACAAGCGTCCCTGCTTCTTACACTCACTAATGTTCCCGCTTCTTACACTCACAAGTGTTCCCGCTTCATACACTCACAAATGTCTCTGCTTCTTACACTCACTAGTGTCACCGCTTCTTACACTCACAAATGTTCCCGCTTCTTACACTCACTAGTGTCCCCGCTTCTTACACTAACAAGTGACCCCGCTTCTTACACTCACTAGTGTCCCCGCTTCTTACACTAACAAGCGTCCCTGCTTCTTACACTCACTAATGTCCCCGCTTCTTACACTCACTAATGTCTCTGCTTCTTACACTAACAAGCGTCCCTGCTTCTTACACTCACAAGTGACCCCTCTTCTTACACTAACAAGCGTCCCTGCTTCTTACACTCACAAGTGACCCCTCTTCTTACACTCACAAGCGTCCCCGCTTCTTACACTCACAAGTGACCCCGCTTCTTACACTCACTAGTGTCCCCGCTTCTTACACTAACAAGCGTCCCCGCTTCTTACACTTACAAGTGACCCCTCTTCTTACACTCACAAGCGTCCCCGCTTCTTACACTCACAAGTGACCCCACTTCTTACACTCACTAGTGTCCCTGTTACCAACAAGCGTCCGCTTCTTACACTACAAGTGACCTCTTTTACACTAACAAGCGTCCCCGCTTCTTACACTCACTAATGTCTCTGCTTCTTACACTCACAAGTGTTCCCGCTTCTTACACTCACTAGTGTCCCCGCTTCTTACACTAACAAGCGTCCTTGCTTCTTACACTCACAAGCGTCCCCGCTTCTTACACTCACAAGTGACCCCGCTTCTTACACTCACTAGTGTCCCCGCTTCTTACACTAACAAGCGTCCCTGCTTCTTACACTCTCAAGCGTCCCCGCTTCTTACACTCACAAGTGACCCCTCTTCTTACACTCACAAGCGTCCCCGCTTCTTACATTCACAAGTGACCCCGCTTCTTACACTCACTAATGTCTCTGCTTCTTACACTCACAAGTGACCCCGCTTCTTACACTCACTAATGTCCCCGCTTCTTACACTCACTAGTGTCCCCGCTTCTTACACTCACAAGTGTTCCCGCTTCTTACACTCACTAATGTCTCTGCTTCTTACACTCACAAGTGACCCCGCTTCTTACACTCACAAGAGACCCCGCTTCTTACACTCACTAATGTCCCCGCTTCTTACACTCACTAGTGTCCCCGCTTCTTACACTCACAAGTGTTCCCGCTTCTTACACTCACTAATGTCCCCGCTTCTTACACTCACAAGTGACCCCGCTTCTTACACTCACTAATATCTCTGCTTCTTACACTCACAAGTGTTCCCGCTTCTTACACTCACTAATGTCCCTGCCTCATAATGCCTCACTAATGTCCCTTCTTACACTCACAAGTGTCCCGCTTCTTACACTCACAAGTGTCCCCTTCTTACACTCACAAGTGTCCCCGCTCTTACACTCGTGTCCCTTCTACACTCAGTGTCCCTTCTTACACTAAGTGTCCCGCTTCTTAACTCACAAGTGTCCCGCTTCTTACTACCACAAGTGTCCCGCTTCTTACACTCAAGTGTCCCGCTTACATCACAATGCCTACCCTTGCTTCACTACAAGTGTCCCCTGTCTTACACTCACAAGTGTCCCCGCTTCTTACACTCCTAAGTGACCTCTCCCACTGTCTATTTACACTCTAGTGTTCGCTTACACTCACAAGTGACCTGCTTACACTCACTAGTGTCCTACTTCTTACACTCCAAGTTCCATTTACACTCAGTGACCCTCTTCATTCTCCTAATCGTTCCCTTCTTACACTACAAGTGCCCTCTTACACTCACTAATGTCCCTTCTTACACTCACAGTGTCCCTTCTTACACTCCTAATGTCGCTTCTACACCATGTCCTTCTTACACTCAAGTGTCCCACGCTTCTTACACTCACAAGTGTCCCTTCTTACACTACTAGTGTACCGCTTCTTACACTCACAAGTGACCCTTCTTACACTCCTAGTGTCCCCTGCTTCTTACACTCACAAGTGTCCGCTTCTTACACTCTGAGTGTCCCTTCTTACACTCACAAGTGTACCCTGCTCTTACACTCACTAGTGTCCCCTTCTTACACTCAAGTTTCCCTTCTTACACTCACAAGTGACCCCGCTTCTTACACTCACTAGTGTCCCTGCTTCTTACACTCACAAGTGTCCCCGCTTCTTACACTCACAAGTGACCCCGCTTCTTACACTCACTAGTGTCCCCGCTTCTTACACTCACAAGTGTCCCCGCTTCTTACACTCACTAAGTGTCCCCGCTTCTTACACTCACAAGTGTCCCTTCTTACACTCAAGTGTCCCTCTTACACTCACAGTGTCCCTTCTTACACTCCAAGTTCCCCTGCTTACACTCACAAGTGACCCTTCTTACACTCAAGTGACCCTTCTTACACTCAAGTTCCCTTCTTACACTCACAAGTGTCCCCGCTTCTTACACTCACAAGTGACCCCGCTTCTTACACTCACTAGTGTCCCTACTTCTTACACTCACAAGTTTCCCCGCTTCTTACACTCACAAGTGACCCCGCTTCTTACACTCACTAGTGTCCCCGCTTCTTACACTCACAAGTTCCCTTCTTACACTCGACAAATGTCCCTTCTTACACTCTAAGTGTCCCTTCTTACACTCACTATGTCCCCTTCTTACACTCCAAGTTCCCGCTTCTTACACTCACAGTGTCCCCTTCTTACACTCAGAGTGTCCCACTTCTTACACTCACAAGTGTCCTTCCACTGTCCTTACACTCACAAGTGACCCCTTCTTACACTCACTAGTGTCCCCTTCTTACACTCACAAGTGTCCCTTCTTACACTCACTAAGTACCCCTTCTTACACTCACTAGTGTCCCACTTCTTACACTCACAAGTTCCCTTCTTACACTCACAAGTGCTTCTCATCTTAACATACAGTGACCTTCTAGCTGCAAGTTGCTCTTACACTCCAAGTGACCGTGCTTACACTCACAGTGACCCGCTTCAAGGCTCTACAGCTTGATCCCTACACTCATGTTCAATGCTCTACACTGCCAAGTGTACTATTACACCACTAAGTCCTCGCTTACACTCACAACCGTTGCAAGTACCCATCTTACATCACAGGTGCCTATCAATGACCCGTCTAACCAATGACCCAGCTTGCAAGTGCTCAATCCTCAGTTGACACAGGTGCTACAATCCCAGCTTGCAAGTGCTACAATACCCAGCTTGCAAGTGCTACAATACCCAGCTTGCAAGTGCTACAATACCCAGCTTGCAAGTGCTACAATACCCAGCTTGCAAGTGCTACAATACCCAGCTTGCAAGTGCTACAATACCCAGCTTGCAAGTGCTACAATACCCAGCTTGCAAGTGCCACAGCTTGCAAGTGCTACAATACCCAGCTTGCAAGTGCTAATCCACTTGCAAGTGCTACAATCCCAGCTTGCAAGTGCTACAACCAGCTGAAGCCCAGCTTAGTGCTACAATCCCAGCTTGCAAGTGCACAATACCCAGCTTGCAAGTGCTACAATACCCAGCTTGCAAGTGCTACAATACCCAGCTTGCAAGTGCTACAATACCCAGCTTGCAAGTGCTACAATACCCAGCTTGCAAGTGCTACAATCAACACATAACCCTTACCTTCATTCTAGTCTTGCTTACCTCTCTCTCTCTACTGTATATGTTAACATGTACTGTGTCCTCTGGTATAACTTGGTGCAATATGTTATCAGAATAGAGACTTGCTTTGCACACTGTGCTTCTTATCAGTACTCAAAGGCGGACAGAATTGAAATAAAATACCGAAACGATGGATATTTAATGCAGAATATTGTGATACTTTATTGAGAACGCTTTGCATGTGCGGTGGGCTTTTTCATGCGCACTGCGTGTACGAAATGTTGTCAGTGAAGCTTCGCATAAATATTACATTTGCGTCTTGATCCATCAATACTTATGGGCACCATTCGTCAGAGAACCTTGATGTGAACCAGGTGCTCTCCAGTAGTCGATGGGAAACGTAACAAGTGTAACGCTTCTCCTTCCTCTTTCAGAAGCTTCTAAGAATCATCCTTGAAACCATTGTCTTAATAAATCTCTTTCCAGAAGCTGTCAATACAAAGTGATTATTCTCACAATGACCTGTCTTCTCCAAGTCTAGTTTCTACCAAAAAAAAACAAAAAAAAAACTTAAATAGCACTATATGAAATTTCCCCAGTCAGTAATACAGTGACAAATAAATAGATCATCAGAATTATGCTAAGTTAATATCAGTACAAGTTTCGTGAAAAAGGCAGTTGCAGACATCAGGAAAAAACAGCGTAAAAATTCTTCAAAATCATGCTCTACTCTGGTATCAGCCACTAACCCCTACACATTTACTCTTCATTTCACCTTAGCCATTGGAAATCATATTTTCTCGACCTTGAAAGAAGACTTTAATGAGACTCGTAACAGATGAGAAACTCACCAAAATAGGAACCGAAGCTGAGAGGAGTTTGTCGCTGCTTTTCTTCAAGACTTTTCCCTACGTCGTCCTCATTGTCTTGGATGAATTTATCTTGGTTAACAGGGGTCGTGGTCTCGATAGCTACAAAAAAAGAGAAATACTGGTTTGGAAATATAGTGGTAGATGAATGAAGCAATCTGCAAAATAGCGTCATTAATCTAACAGCTTTGGCTAGCTTTAAATACAGGTTGGTCAGATACTGGACTAGTCTATCATGGGGCAGTAGGTCTACTGCGCTGCTCTATGGTTCTTTGTTGTCTAGAGCTTACACTTATTTACTAGTTTTGTTACTCATTCGCTCAAAAATCTGGAATATAACCGGTTGTCAATACATTCTATGAGCCTTCTCATTGCCTACCAGGACCCACAACAGCCACACATAGTTTCTTAATACTTTATTGAATGGTTCACCTTCACTGTGCAATTTGACTTTGAATTCCTTTTCTTTAGTTTAGTTACTTTTGATTACTTTAGTTTTAAGATTAGTTTCATAATATTTTTCCTCTATTTAGTTTGTATGTGAGCATATGTGTGTATGTTCTTATGTGTAACTATGTGTCAGTGCAAGTGTATTTAACTTTTAATTTTATGCTTTACCTATGTTTGCGTGTACATGCGTGTATTTGAGCGTGTGTACTTACGTTTAGTTTTGAATGTTCGTGCCAAATATGCCCATCACTCCTACAATAAAGACACTGCTGCAGTCTGGCTTCTTCATCTGGGAAAGCCTAATCACATCATTTAAAATCTTCATTACCTTTCAAAACCGGTGAATAATCTTTCTCTTCTTGTAGTTCGTTTATGCAATAACTCTTTGGGATGCAGTAATATTTTGAAATAAGTTCCTTTGAGATACAGCAATTAGTTTGGATGTTTATTCCCACTATAAACACATGCTGCATTAATGTTTCTTTTGCAAAAGTATTTCTCCTGGGTCTGCTCTTTGGCCATCTTTTATTGCTACCATTCACATCGTATTCCTTCAGCTAAATAGCCGCCACTTGAAGATAACTCTAAATCTACCTTTTTTGTTTCAATTTTATTATTTACTCACATGTTCAATCTTTATTCGTGGGTGTCAATTTTGCTTGCAATCTCTTGCCGGTCTTAACACTAAACGCTTCTCTGTTATCTTCATGCTGGTGCTTCTTCTCAACTATCAGACTGTGGGTTTCTCCGGTGAAGCCTCCGTCCTGGAGCTCAGATTTGCTAGCATCAGATGCAATACTGATGCAGTGTTCTTGATGTATGCCTCTGGTGTTACGTTGTTGTAATTAATATTACAAGGTTCGTTTCTTTTTGTTTGTTTTCTGTAACATTTCCCACCACAGTTTATACACCGAAGCTGCAGTTCCTTGACTCTACTTGATTTGCATTACTTTGAATTTGAGTGGAATAAAACCTAGTAGCCACTTGTTTGACCATTTGTGTTGCCTGGCATGTTGCCTATCATTTTGCCTGTCATGTTGCCTGTCATGTTGCCTGTCATGTTGTCTGTCATGTTGCATGTCATGTTGCCTGTCATGTTGCATGTTATGTTGCGTGGTGTTCTCAATTTCCTGGTTAGTTTCACGTTAGCAGTAAACAGTGACACATGGGAAGTGATCTCTAACAGAAACTTCACCTGTTTTAAGTAAGAGTTCCATCTAGAGGGACTCCACTGTTCATTCTCTGTTTCTTCACTTACCATTACTTACTTCCTTATGACTCAGGAAACAGTAATAACACGATCACAACAAAAATCACAGATCGGGTGGGGTTCGAACCGATGGCAGATGAGTCTTAAAACTCCCAGACCAGTGTACTAACCACTGAACCACTGGAGCACCAGCTATGCTACGTTAAACACTGGCTAGTTGGGCAATTGACACAAGATCTCAACTATTCTGAATTTATCTTTATCCAATGTATCATCCACCTTGAGAATTTAGTAAGCAAACATTTCAAGTTCAACAATGTCACAAATTGCCTTTTAGAAATTGTGAATTTCATTCGGACAATTGCAAAAACACAGCGTGAATTTTAGAAATTTTATTGAGGAGCTGAAGCTTGAAGAAAAGCCAAGTGACCTTTGATTGTACTGTATTTTAAGATGACTGTCAACTACAAGTCTTTTGAATAAGTTTGTTGCTCTTTTAGAACCAATCATTGTTTACATGAAAGAAAATAAAAAGGAATACCCTCAACTAGAAGATCAGTAATGGGTACAGGATCTGATGTTCGTTATAGATGTGAGGCATCATCTCCAATAATTAAATTTGGCACTTCAAAGAAGGAACAAAGTTATTACAGAACTTGGCCAGTCAATTTTCAGTTTTCAGAATAAAATAAACCTTTTTCAAAGAGATCTGGCATCAAAGAAATTTGACCAGTTTCTCAGCCTATTAAGAATCACTGCTTTTCCTGATGTTGTAATTAAAGACAGTAAAGTGAAACAATACGAAGAAACACTTTATAATGATTTTAAGAACAGGTCTGAGAAACTAAAAAAGTTAAAGCTATGTTTATAATTTCTTGTGAATCTTTTGTGATTGATGTCATCAACGATGGATGTCCTGTTGTTGCAACTTTAGTGATTGATGTCATCAACGATGGATGTCCTGTTGTTACACCTTTAGTGATTGATGTCATCAACGATGGATGTCCTGTTGTTGCAACTTTAGTGATTGATGTCATCAACAATGGATGTCCTGTTGTTGCATCTTTAGTGATTGATGTCATCAACGATGGATGTCCTGTTGTTGCACCTTTAGAGATTGATGTCATTAACGATGGATGTCCTGTTGTTGCAACTTTAGTGATTGATGTCATCATCGATGGATGTCCCGTTGTTGCAACTTTAGTGATTGATGTCATCAACAATGTATGTCCTGTTGTTGCATCTTTAGTGATTGATGTCATCAACAATGGATGTCCTGTTGTTGCATCTTTAGTGATTGATGTCATCAACGATGGATGTCCTGTTGTTGCACCTTTAGAGATTGATGTCATCAACGATGGATGTCCTGTTGTTGCAACTTTAGTGATTGATGTCATCATCGATGGATGTCCCGTTGTTGCAACTTTAGTGATTGATGTGATCAACGATGAATGTCCTGTTGTTACACCTGTAGTGATTGATGTCATCAACGATGGATGTCCTGTTGTTACACCTGTAGTGATTGATGTCATCAACGATGGATGTCCTGTTGTTACACCTGTAGTGATTGATGTCATCAACGATGGATGTCCCGTTGTTGCACCTTTTGCCTGGGATGTTGCTTCAATAGAAACAGAGCTTACTGAGCTGCAGGATAATGTGGGTTTGAAGTTAGTACATAAAAGTTCGCCCTTAACTGACTTTTGGAAACAAATCTCAGAAGCAAAGTATCTCAGTCTTCAGATAACTTGCTTGCGACTACTCTATGATTTTGGGACAACTTTCTGCTGTGAATCTCTCTTCTCTGTAATGAAATTTATCAGGTCAAAACATTGTGCTACCCTCACTAACAGTCAGCTCACTCAGCTTCTTAGAACGGCTTTGACATCCTGTCAGCCAGATTTTAAACTATTAACTTAAAAAATGAAGACTCAAAGTTTTCAACGAGCTTAAAAATATTAAACATATTCTGTTTTGATGAGTAGGACTACTATATAGTTGTATTTTATATTATTTATAAATATAATTTTAAAATAATATTTCCTGTGGCTCATGAACATTAAAAAATATATGAAAAGTATTGTATGTGGCTCTTCTTATCGAAGAACTTACCTATTCCTGTTATATAACATCACAGCTCCACTCACAGCATATATATTCTCTATTTCTTCCGTTAAACTCCCTCCCTGAATTTCTAATAAAATATTCTGGATTTTTTATAATGAATTTACGCTCTGTCTCTGGTGAGGTGAATAATACTCTTTTGAGGCAAGCCTTAGGCTTATTTGGCTTCTGAACAGTTTTTTCTAAGCTGCCCTAGCGGCATACCCCAGCCTGGCGGGAGAGAGAGAGTAAACATCAGAGCAAGACGTCTCATCTCTCTCCTGGATCCATCCTGGATAGAACTGTCATTTCAGCAGAGGCTTCAACACAGGAGGGATGTGGGCGGCCTTACTGTTATGTACAAGGCCAACATTGTCAAAGTACCACACTTGGCTCCACTTCGAGGACAGCGAGAAGCAAGCTTCTATACCACAAGACGGGCAGAAAGCAGCAACTTCACTCTGGCTGAACCCTTCTCCAGAACATCACTTCATCTGAGATCATTTATCCACAGGATGACTCGAGTATGGAACACATTCATACTGGATAATGATATCAGAGAGATAAAATCAGTTGATCAAATGAAAATGCTGGCCCACAGATGGCTCAAACTTAATCATGCTCCCTACTTGTATGTTTCATAACAATAAAAATGCTTTCAAATAAGCTGATGTAGGTAACAGCTCTTAGCCTGTCAATAAAGTTAGGAATCCTTAACTTGTCAATAAAGTTAGGAATCCCTAACCTTGTCAAACCCTGTGAAAAAGAGAGAGAGAAAGAAGATAGTTCATGCTTGTAGGCTGTCGACTAGGTGAGTGAGGAGGGTATGCCTAGCCTCGATAGATGGCAGCACAGGTCTATGGAGACAGCTCCATTAGCGGGAGTTATGGGAAACAGATATGGGGTAGATATACTGTCTACATTTTCTCCTACAATTAATTGCTGGATAAATCATAATAGAGGCGCTGCAGCTATGGAGAAGTGTTAAATTAATCTGATAAGATATAAGGAGGAAAGTTGTGAACGTTGGGAGACTCAACCCAAACTTTGTGTTCAAGACTTCAACACAACTCCTGCTAATAATGTCACGTCATAATATTGTTCTACTCACCGTATTGTGCCTTTTTATTTTTTGTGTATTGATAATGTTTCTTTATTTATGTATTTATACTAATTTCGCTTTTATAATTCTCTCAGCATATTCTAATTTATTAAGTTTTAACTGTTTTAGAACTATTTATTCTGTGTTTATATTTTATGAATACTGTAGATGCGGATTTTTTTTTTTCTCTCTCTCTTTCAACTTCATTCAACTTCATTCAGCTAATATTATGCCACCATATATTTACTCCAGGATAACGCATTTAAAAACACTTACTCAATATACCCTGTTAGGTCTGACACTCATCAAAAATACTCCACTAAATGATGTTTACTTACCGAAATTTATTTATTAAGAGACATTTACCAACCCACAATTCTTCCATTAAAAAAACACCCAATAACTGGAAATATTCCACCAAGAGACAGACTTTCACTCAAACTATCGCAATAAGTTTACTCAAAAGCATTAAACTACGGGACACCCACTTACCAAAAATATTCCACTAGGGGATACACACTTACCAAAAATATTCCACTAGGGGATACACACTTACCAAAAATATTCCACTAGCGGACACCCACTTACCAAAAGTATTCCACTATGGGATATCCACTAACTAAAAATAATATTCCACTAGGAGACACCCACTAACCAAAAATATTCCACAGGGGATACCCACTAACTAAAAATAATATTGTACTAGGAGACACCCACTTACCAAAAGTATTCCACTAGGGGATACCCACTTACCAAAAGCATTCCACTAGGGGATACCCACTTACCAAAAGTATTCCACTTGAAGACTTCTACTCATCATAAAACAATTCAGAAAGGGACATCCACTCACCCGATATACTCCACCAGGTTACGAATGAAGGCTTGGATAGCTGTTGGTGGTGGTGAGCTTGATGGTGAGTGGTCGCCATGGGCAAGAGAAGCAGTGAGGGAGCGTTGGTGGTGGTGGTGGTGGAAGTGGTGGTAGTGGTGGTGATGGTGGTAGTGGTGGTGGTGGTGGTTTTGGTTGTGGTGGTGGTAGTGGTGGTTACCTCTGCCAGGGAAGGGAGATGGCGGAAGATTTACTCTGGTAGTGCTCAAGAGACATGATTACCAAATGCTTACAATAAGGGAGAATCAGAGTGCTGTTAAGTGCTTACAGATAACTGGAATTAAATCAAGCTCTGATCTAAGACATGGAAAAAAATACTAAATAGCAAAAAATGCTAAAACTTACACGAGAAATAAGGTTTAACTAAGAGAATAAAATAGCAAGCAAAATAAGGCAACCATTTGGGTAAAGAAACCCGGAGACTGCAAAAACAAATCATATTTATAGTTAAGAAAAAATAGATGTTTTCAGATACAAGTAATTTCACTTGTCAACCACAGCTGGGAAAAAAGAAATGGTTTCTTGTAACACTATTTTTCATGAGAGTGTTTTAAGCTTACTTATGTGATCTCGTCCCACTAGTGTCCTTAATTCAATTAGTTTATTCCTAATTGTTCCTAGTAATTCTTTTCGAAATATTGCACATAGTATTTATGTCTTCCGAGATCATTTTTTTATCGCTATTATCAAGTTCATTACCTTCACTTTATCTCTAGATCGCGTCACCTAAGTTCTGAAAGTTAGGTTGCAAAGTTTTAGATCTTTTAGACGTGCATCCAGAGAGAGGGGATACGAGACTAAACAAAATAATATACGAGGTGTTTACAAAGTGGGTTGCAGCGGTTATAATTGATTTTATGTTGAACAAGCAGGTAATTCCATAAATCTAGGTTAGCACAACACCAATACTCGATCCAGACAGCGCAAGAATCTAACGCCATATTTAAACACAGGAATAAGCAAAAACACTAAAATGGCCGGAAGCAAGACTTATAGTGCCTAGTGCGTCATGGGTAGAAACAAACATCCTAGAATAGGCGATTATAATACGTGATAACATATTTATTATATAGTAACAGCGTAAACCACTTCGGACTTGATGCATTCATTATTGAGGCTATTGTTCAGAATCCTAAAAATGACAATTTCAGGGATGCTCCCGACTGCCTGAAAAATGGCTTGGTTTAGTATGCTTATTCATGTTAAAATTCTACGTTAAGACTCTTGTCAGGCCTTATAAAGCTATTTCGTTAGACCATTAATATCCAGAAAGTTGTGGATTAATTGCTATGGTTATTATGTGAGTGTGTGCCACCATTCTCATATGGGCATGTGTTTTTTACCCTTTTCCTTTGATTTTCTAAGTCTTTCCAACAAAATTCTATGCACTAAGGTAATTGTAAGTATTTATGGCAAAAATTCTGGCTGTCTTCAAGAAGGCGCTCGACAGACACCTAAAGTCAGTACCTGACCAGCCGGGCTGTGGTTCGTTCATCAGTTTGCGTCCACCACGAGGCCTGGTCTCAGAGTGGGCCGCGGGAGCGTTGTCCTCCGAAACCCTCTCTAGGTATACTCCAGGTAAGTATTTATACGACAGACGGACATGTGACCTGGCGACAACTTGGTGGTATTAGCAGTCCAATTTTTGGTTGAATATACCCGAGATCAATAAGGCCTCTTCCCATCTAGTGCCTCACGCTCTGAGTTATCCTGGAGTCAACAAACTCCTTTGCTAATTCATTAGGGCTTAATTGGTCTTCTGTTGAATTCACATATTATTTAAAATACTGGTAGGTAATTCAGATTAGTGTTTATATCGACAAGAGATTACAATAACAAGGAAATTTTCTCATAATTTTGAATGAGATGTCTTAAGCGTCATCTGGTTGTTAAAAATATTTTGTTTTTAATTTTTTCACTCAAATAAAAATAAGCAATTACTATTAGTGTCAGATTTATTAGTGTGGTATGTAATAGAAAATTTCCAGAACATGGTTGGGATGGGTGGGATAATGCCTTAAACATTAGAAAAAATGAATGGCTTCTCCTGTGAACGAAGTGTAAGGATACTTGACTGCCCTACTTAAATTTTTGACATGAATTTATTCATGTAATTTTTCGTTTATTACAATGCTTCCAGGTTATAGGTTTTATTGCTTTTTTTGCTGATCCTAAAAATTCTTCCTTAAGTCAATTGACGCCAACTAGTGGCGGCGTATCTGAAGCTCGCTGGTAACTCGGATTTTGACTCGCAACTCAAAGCAAAAAAATCGACCGAGCGACGGCTCGTAACTAGGAAAACTCGTAAATTGGAGCACTCGTAAGTATTCGTGTGTATTCTAATGTGTCTTTTTAAATAAATAAATAATAATATTAACAATAACAATAACAAAATAATTCATATATAACAGTAATAAGCACGAAAAAGGGAGCAAATTAAGGCCTTTGAAGAACGTTCATCATGTTGAAACTTACGAAAGATGTAGAAGGTGGCCTCGTGGGTGCCGAGACGATTGTGGACTAAGCAGCGGTATTGTCCCAAGTCTGTGGCTGTGTGAACCTTGACCCTCAACACCGACCTCCAGACTCCGGACCCCTGAGGAGGATCACACACCAACAATCACCATACAATGACACTTGACACCAGATACTGTTAGATGATTCTTTAATGACATATAACCAGTAAGGAAGAGAGGAAGAGAAATACAATGAGGGGAATCATGATTAATAATAATAATATTATTATTATTATTATTATAAATAATATTATTTTTATTAATATTATTATTATTGCTATTATCGCCTTAGCCCACTCGGACATCAATGGTTCAAACATCAGGTAGCCATTACCACTGGACAGGTAACCTATGATGATAGCATATATAGTGGAACGTCTGGTCACGACCATAATTCGTTCCAAAACTCTGGTCACGATCCGATTTCGTCGTGACTCGAACCTAATTTCCCCACTGGATTGTATGTAAATACAATTAATCAGTTCCAGACCCCTACGAACTGTATGTAAATATTGTTTTTTTTTTTTAAGATTTTTAAGCACAAAAATAATTATACAATAGAATGCACAGTGTAATAAGAAACTAAATGTAAAAACCTTGAATAACACTGAGAAATTTTTGAACAACAGAGAAAATTACCATTAACACAAGTCCTAAGAGTTTTAAGGGGCTGAGCAGTGAACTCCGTTATTTATCATCCGATTTATTTCATTTTTGGTGAAGGTTAAGAAGCTAGAAAACATAATTGAAGTTTGATAAATCCTTAATTAAACAAAATAATGCACAGTTTGATAGAGAAAAAACTTAAATAACGGAGAAAAAAAATCATACCATAAACAATCAAGAAAACAAAATGAATTAAAAAGCACATGAAATACAACACAAGGAGTTGACAGCGATTGATCACACGTCTGACCCACACCCACTACAAAGGTCTTTTTAGGTGTATACAGACAACAGGAAGTGGGGAAAATTGGCGCGAGCGAAAAAAATGGCGCGGATTGTGAAAATTGGCGCGGCTTGTTCGGCACCCGATTATGTGTTCATGACCAGATGCAAAAATTGGGCGAGTTTTTTTTATCGCGAACCGATTCGTTCGTGTTCAGAAGCGTCTCGGAATTTTGGCGGGCTTCCTGGGAGATGTGCTAAAATACCAGGGGTTCGATTCCTGGCTGGTCACAGCATTGTTACGTATATATAAATAATATATATATATATATATATATATATATATATATATATATATATATATATATATATATATATATATATATATATATATGTCGTGCCGATTAGGTAAAACTGGTCAATTAGCAAGAACTCATCTAAAATTAAGTCCTTTCTAAAATTTTCTTATACATTTAAAGATATATTTTTATCATTTATGTTAATGTAAGAATTTATAATTTTGTACCAAGAGAAACTTTGAAAACCTACCTAACCTTATTACAACAAGCGCAATTTAATTTAGCCTAACCCAACTAAATATATTTTAGATACGTTAACATTAATTTAATAATAAACAAACACATTGAAATATATTTTTCTGTTAGTTTCAGAATGATTTTCGCGAAATTATTTCATACACAAATTTTCGCTTGTCTTATATGGCAAGGTGAGCGTTGCTATTTAAGCCAAAATCGCAAGTTCTGCCTATTCGGCACGACATATATATATATATATATATATATATATATATATATATATATATATATATATATATATATATATATATATATATAATATCAACCGCAACACCTCAAAGAGATGGTAAATCCAGAATTCGGCACATCTGCATCAATTCTTCTCTCCGAGTTAAAAACCTTCGTCAACAACTGTCTGGCTGGGCGTTCCAGAAGAAATTAAACCATTCTTTTTTGGAGCCTCATTATGCACTTTGAAGAAGATGGATGGGGAAATCAGACCCATTCCTGTCGGTAACACTCTTCGCCGTCTCGTTGCCAAAGCAACAGTAAGAACATTCGCTTAGAAGCTGCCAGTTTACTCCAGCCACACCAACTGGGCTTTGGGGTCTCTCAAGGCAGTGAAGCCGCAGCTCATGCGGCAAGGGCCTACAACAGGGACCTACCAGAAGACAAGGCCGTAGTCAAACTTGACTTTAGAAATGCCTTTAATATGGTGAAGAGAGATGTGGTTTTGCCAGCCGTTCAGGATCGGTTCCCCAGTCTTTTTGCCTTCATTTCAGCTGGCAACAGCATACCCTCAATTCTTTTGTTTGGCGAACATGACATTCCCTCATCAGAGGGTGTTCAGCAGGGTGATCCACTTGCTCCACTTCTCTTCTGCTTGGCAGTAAGAAAACTAACTTCCAACCTTCGCAGCGAGCTCAACATCTGGTACCTGGATGATGGCACACTGGCAGGCACTGAGGAGTCCCTGTTAGAGGACCTACAACTGGTGAAGAGACAGGAGAAGCCTTGGGACTCATCCTCAATCGCTTCAAGTGTGAAATCATCACAACGAACCAGGAAATTATAAGAGCTGTGCGAACAATCCTCCCTGAAGTCTCTACTACCACTCCATCCAAGAGCACCCTCTTGGGAGCACCGCTGGGTCATCAGGCCATCGACAGTCCTCGAGGACAAACTGAATGACCTAAAGAAAATGGAGGAAAATATAAGAGATGTTGATGCCCTGTACAACACCTAGCCCTGCTGGTTGCGTGATTCTTGTAAGATTGTATGGGCCCGTGGGTTAGAGCATCGTGGAATTTTCGCTCACCATGAGGGAGCTAAAACAACATGGGTTCGATCCCGGCTAGTTGCTAGTCGTTAGATTAAGAATGATTTTTGCGAAATTATTGCTTGACTGCTGAAAACCCAGAGGCCGTCTCCTGCCCCAGGTGGGAGGGAGGACGGGAAGGGTCGTAGTGCGGGTGGCACACAGGCAGTTGCCTGGCATTCAGAGAGACTGCGGCTGGTGTCAACCCGCGCTGCACTACTCTGTGACAAAACTTCCATTCAGTCCTTCAGTTGTTGCCTTGCAACACTGCATAGCTCCTGATGATGTACTTGAAAGTACTTGAGCTAAAGATTTCCACCCCTGAGGATGTCTTGCATATATATATATATATATATATATATATATATATATATATATATATATATATATATATATATATATATATATATATATATATATATATATATATATATATATATATATTTATGTATACACACTCATATGAGTTTTCTTTGATTTTTATCTTAATAGTTCTTATTGCTTTTCCCTTTCATATCCAGGGGAAGTGGAATAAGAATCTTTCCTCCGTAAGCCATGCGTGTTGTAAAAGTCAACTAAAATGCCGGGAACAATGGGCTAGTAACCCCTTTTCCTGTATAGCTTACTAAAAAGAAAAAGAAGAAAACCGTCAAAGTGGGATGTTTGAATGTGCGTGGATGTTGTGCGAATGATAAGAAAGAGATGATTGTAGATGTCATGAATGAAAAGAAGCTGGATGTCCTGGCTTTAAGTGAGACAAAGCTGAAGGGGTAGGAGAGTTTCAGTGGGGAGAAATAAATGGGATTAGATCAGGGGTTTCAAATAGAGTTAGAGCTAAAGGAGGGCAATAATGTTGAATAATCAGTTATGGCAGGTAAAGAAGGAATATAAATGTATAAATTCAAGGATTATGTGGAGTAAAATAAAGGTTGGATGTGAAAAGTGGGTTATAGTAAGTGTTTATGCACCTGGAGAAGAGAGAAGTGTAGAGGAGAGAGAGAGATTTTGGGAAATGTTGAGTGAGTGTGTGGGAGTTTTGAACCAAGTGAGAGAGTAATTGTGGTTGGGGATCTTAATGCTAAAGTGGTTGAAAATGTTGTGGATGGAGTAGTAGGTAAATTTGGGGTGCCAGGGGGAAATGTAAATGGGGAACCATTAATTGAGCTATGTGTAGAAAGAGGTTTGGTAATAAGTAATACATATTTTATGAAAAGAGGATAAATAAATATACAAGGTATGATATAGCACGTAAGGAAAGTAGTTTGTTGGATTATGTATTGGTGGATAAAAGGTTGATGAGTAGGCTTCAGGATGTACATGTTTATAGAGGAGCAACGGATATATCAGATCATTATTTGGTTGTAGCTACAGTTAGAGTAAAAGGTAGATGGGACAAAAGAAAATGGCAACAGCAAGTAAGAGAGAGGTAAAAGTGTATAAACTAAGGGAAGAGGAAGTTAGGGTGAGATATAAGCAACTATTGGCAGAAAGGTGGGATAGTGCAAGTATGAGTAGAGGGGGTTGAAGAGAGTTGGGATAGTTTTAAAATGCAGTATTAGAATGTGGGGCAGAAGTTTGTGGCTATAGGAGGGTGGGTGCAGGAGGAAAGAGGAGTGAGTGGTATAATGAAGAAGTAAAGGGTGTGATAAAAGAGAAAAAGGTAGCTTATGTGGAGGTTTTTTACAAAACAGAAGTGTTAATAGAAGAGCAGAGTATATGGAGAGTAAAAGAAAGGTGAAGAGAGTGGTGAGAGAGTGCAAAAGAAGAGCGGATGAAAGAATGGGAGAGGCTCTGTCAAAAATTTTGCTGAAAACAAGAAATTTTTTGGAGTGAGATAAACAAGGTAAGAAAGCCTAGGGAACGAATGGATTTGTCAGTTAAAACAGAGTAGGGAGTTAGTAGATGGGGAGCTGGAGGTATTGGGTAGATGGCGGAATATTTTGAGGAACTTTAAATGTCGATGAAAAAGGGAGGCGGTAATTTCATGTACTGGCCAGGGAGGTACAACATCGTTTAGGAGTGAAGAAGAGCAGGATGTGAGTGTGGGGAGGTGCGTGAGGCATTACGTAGAATGAAAGGGGGTAAAGCAGCTGGAATTGACGGAATCATGACAGAAATGTTAATAGCAGGGGGGGTACCTAGGTACCTAGGGATTGGCAGAGAGCATGTATAGTTCCTTTATATAAAGGGAAGGGGGATGAAAGAGAGTGTAAAAATTATAGGGGAATAAGTTTACTGAGTATACCAGGTAAAGTGTATGGCAGGGTTTTTATTGAAAGAATTAGAGGTAAGACAGATAGTAGGATTGCAGATGAGCAAGGAGGCTTTAGAGTGGGTAGGGGATGTGTAGATCAAGTGTTTACAGTGAAGCATATATGTGAACAGTATTTAGATAAAGGTAGAGAAGTTTTTATTGCATTTATGGATTTAGAAAAGGCATATGATAGAGTGGATAGGGAGCAATGTGGCAATGTTGCAAGTGTATGGAATAGGTAGAAGTTACTGAAGGCTGTAAAGAGTTTTTATGAGGATAGTGAGGCTCAGGTTAGGGTGTGAGGAGAGAGGGAGATTACTTCCCGGTAAAAGTAGGTCTTAGACAGGGATGTGTAATGTCACCATGGTTGTTTAATATATTTATAGATGGGGTTGTAAAAGAAGTAAATGCTAGGGTGTTGAGGAGAGGGGTGGGATTAAATTTTGGAGAAATAAATGCAAAATGTGAGTTGACACAGTTACTTTTTGCTGATGATACTGTGCTTATGGGAGATTCTAAAGAAAAGTTGCAAAGGTTAGTGGACGAGTTTGGGAGTGTGTGTAAAGGTAGAAAGTTAAAAGTGAACATAGATAAGAGTAAGGTGATGAGGGTATCAAACGATTTAAATCAAGAAAAATTGGATATCACATTGGAGAGAGGGATTATGGAAGAAGTAAATGTTTTCAGATATTTGCGAGTTGACGTGTCAGCGGATGGTTTTATGAAGGATGAGGTTAACCATAGAATTGATGAAGGAAAAAAGGTGAGTGGTGCGTTGAGGTATCTGTGGATACAAAAAACGTTATCCATGGGGGCAAAGAAGGGAATGTACGAAAGTATAGTCGTACCAACACTCTTATATGGGTGTGAAGCATGGGTTGCAAATGCTGCAGCGAGGAGGAGGCTGGAGGCAGTGGAGATGTCCTGTCTAAGGGCAATGTGTGGTGTAAATATTATGCAGAAAATTCGGAATGTGGAAATTAGGAGAAGGTGTGGAGTTACTAAAAGTATTTGTTAGAGGGCTGAAGAGGGGTTGTTGAGGTGGTTTGGTCATTTAGAGAGAATGGATCAAAGTAGAATGACTTGGAGAGCGTATAAATCTGTAGGGAAGGAAGGCGGGGTAGGGGTCGTCCTAGAAAAGGTTGGAGGGAAGGGGTAAAAAGGAGGTATTGTGGGCGAGGGGCTTGGACTTCCAGCAAGCATGTGTGAGCGTGTTAGATAGGAGTGAATGGAGACGAATGATTTTTTGGGGCATGACGATCTGTTGGAGTGTGAGCAGGGTAACATTTTGTGAAGGGATTCAGGGAAACCAGTTAATTGATTTAGTTGGACTTGAGTCCTGGAAATGGGAAGTACAATGCCTGCACTTTAAAGGAGGGTCTGGGATAGTGACAGCTGGGAGGGACAATTCTCAGCTGTCGTATCTGAGCTCCTCTGCAAAGACAGTGATTATGTATGTGTGTGGTGAAAGTGTTGAATGATGATGAAAGTATTTTCTTTTGGGGATTTTCTTTCTTTTGGGTCACCCTGCCTCGGTGGGAGACGGCCGACTTGAAAAAAAAAAAAAAAAAAAAAAAAAAAAAAAAAAAAATATATATATATAATATATATATATATATATATATATATATATATATATATATATATATTAAAATATATATGTCGTGCCGATTAGGTAAAACTGGTCAATTAGCAAGAACTCATCTAAAATTAAGTCCTTTCAAAAATTTTCTCTTATACGTTTAAAGATATATTTTTTCATTTATGTTAATGTAAAATTTATAATTTTATACCAAGAGAAACTTTGAAAACCTACCTAACCTTTTTACAACAAGCGCAATTTAATTTGGCTTACCCCAACTAAATATATTTTGGGGTACGTTAACATTAATTTAATAATAAACAAACACAATAAAATATTTTTTTTTTGTTATGTTAAAAAATGATTTTGGCGAAATTATCGCTTTTAAAAAAAATTTTCACTTGTCTTTATGGCAAGAAGAGCGTTGCTTTTTTAAGCCAAAATCGCAAGTTTTACCTAATCGGCACGACATATATATAAAAGGTGAACAGTATTTAGATAAGGGTAAAGGGGTTTTTTGTCATTTATGGTTTTGGGAAAAAAACTTTTTGATAGGGTGGATGGGGGCAATGTGGGATGTTGCGGGGGTTTTTGGGGAAAAGGAGGTAGGTTCTGAAAGCAGTGAAGATTTTTATGAGGATAGTGAGGCTCAGGTTAGAGTGTGTAGGAGAGGGGGAGATTTTTCCCCGTAAAAATGGGGGCCCTTTGACAAGGATTTTGATGTCACCGTGGATGTTCAAAAATTTTTTTTGAGGGGTTTAAAGAAGTAATGGGGTGTCTTAAAAAAGGTGTGGGGAAAGAAAAAAGAATCAGATAAAAAGGGGGGGTTGTCACAGTTGTTTTTTCTGATGACACTGTGTTTTTTGGGAGATTCTGAAAAATTAAAGGGTTGGTGGATAAAATTTGGTAGGGTATGAAAAAAGAAAATTGAAAGTGAATATAGGAGAGAGTAAGGTGATGAGAATTAAAAAAAGATTGGGGGGAGAGAGTATTTTTTTTTTTTTCATAAGGAGGAATGGCCCTTTTTTCATCCCTTTTTAGATGGTTTTTGAGATTACTATGAAGGGGTTTTTAAGCATCTCCGTCTGAGCAGATAATTTTCGGGGATGCCCCCTTAACATCAAATCATATGAGATGACCCTTATTCTTTTTAAGTGTTATTCGCAGTTTGACGAGCCCTTTTCCGTTTCTCCCCCCCAAATTTTGTCCCCCGGTGGGTACAACAGACTTCATAAGGGATGAGTTTTTTTATCTGTTTCCCAAAAGCACTCCCCCTTTGACGGGGGCAGAAGGGTTTACCCTTTTTTTTGGTTGGTTATTGGATAATAGCGGATACGTTGCACTCCACGATGCTGACATGTTGCATTTAATTTTTGGAGGCCCCGCTGTAGGAGAGTTGTTGACGTTTCTGTCAAGGCTACACGTTGAATGCTTCCTGCAATCGAAAGGTCAACAAAGGGGAAAAAAAGCAGAAGACTGAAGGCTTGTGTATCTGTTCTCATCTTCAGTTTTTTGGGGTGGAAATCAACTGCGTTCATTCCCAGTCATATATGATTGATCTGGGGAAAAGAGTAGGGCAAAGACTAGAGACAAACATGCAAAGTTAAATAATTTATTTTTTTCAGTAGACAAGTTCTGCCAACTTTCTCCTTCATTAATCGATCAATTACTCTTCTCTCTCTCTCTATTTTCTCTCTATTTATCTATCTATCTCTTTTCTCTCTCAGTCTCCCGACCGTCCCCCCCCTATCCCCCGGATCATCTTACCTGGTCATTGGCAGTGTGAATGGTGACTCCTCTCTTGTGCACCATTACCTGATGTGTTCCCCGG
The DNA here is from genome assembly GCA_009830355.1 of Cherax destructor. Taxonomy (NCBI): domain Eukaryota; kingdom Metazoa; phylum Arthropoda; class Malacostraca; order Decapoda; family Parastacidae; genus Cherax; species Cherax destructor. The sequence continues at coordinate 51,938 of WNWK01014019.1, forward strand.
TACCAGAGGACCCCGGGGATCGGACGGGCATGGAAGCTGCAGGTGAGTGTTGCTACACCATCCCAAAGGGTACAAACACGCCTACTGCTGCTACCCCCATCAACGATCCTTTTGGGGCAACTGGTGCAAGGAGAAAGCAGTCTTGTCTTACTCGTGTTTGCAGTGTCAATATTTAAACTCATTTTTAAAAAATGTTTCTGTATTTATACTCATTTACAGTGTGATTATTTACCCTCATGTTTGCGTTCATATTAATAGTACAGTTATTTACACTCAATTTTTAACACTGAGTGTTTATAGTTATCTTAAAAGCCGGGTATTTACACACGTTAATATTGTGAAATGTGTATTTCAGTTCGTGTTTACATAAAGTCTGCGTGTTCAGTAAACTTAAATTTGGCAACAAATTATTATTTATTTTCATGTGTGAATTTACAGTTTGTAGAGTTAAGATGTTAGATTTAATACACTTCATTTAAAGAACCCAAAAATTTTATATTTTTAAAATTTAAGTTTATATATTTATTTCATTTTTTTAACACACCAGCCATCTCCCACAGAGGCAGGATGACCAAAAAGAAATGAGGACACTCATTTATCACACATTTATTCAATCATTGTCCTGCCAAAAAGGGCACCTATATCAGAAATCCCGATATCCCCCCCTCCCCCGAACTGCAACATCCCTTTCCTCTCCTTCATAGTATAGGCACTGTACTTTCCACCTCCCGGACTCATGTCAGATTATCCAATTTCTCTGAATCCCCTTTATGTTATCTTTCACTCCAACAGCACGTTTGGTCTTAAAAAAATCACCCTCTACTTATATCTAATGCGCTTACTCAAGCATGTTTGATGCCCAAACCCATAATTTCTTAATTCCTCCTTTACCCGATCCATCCAACTCTTCTAGGGACATCCCCCCACTCCTCCAAACCTCCACCCCTTATTTATACACCTTTCTTGTCATCCTATTTCGTTCCATTCTCTCTAACTGCCCAAACTACCTCCACAACCACCTGAAAATATTTTTTTTTACCCCCCCTACTTCTAACTTCTCTACTAAGAATTCACTAATAATATTTGCAC